>ML398080.1:52040-68270 GCA_005239525.1 Nicotiana knightiana
CCCCTGTACTGCATCGCATATTTAAATTGGGACTACGGACAGAGATCCGGGAGCTTTCCCTCTGTACTGCATCAGATATCCGGGAGCTTTTCCCCTGTACTGCATCGCATATTTAAATTGGGACTACGGACAGAGATCCGAGAGCTTTCCCCTGTACTGTATCGCATATTTAAATTGGGACTACGGACAGAGATCCGAGAGCTTTCCCCTGTACTGTATCGCATATTTAAATTGGGACTACAGACAGAGATCCGGGAGCTTTTCCCTGTACTGCATTGCATGACAAATTCTGAGTGGTGGACTGAGTTCCAGTAGTTTATGACTGAGGAGATTTGAATCGAAAGATATAAATATATATATTGAAAAGTATAGCTGAAAAGCAATTATCTCCAGGAAAATTTATGTCTAATTTCGAAAGTATATTTGAAAAACATTTGTCTTGCAGAATGATGATGTATGAAAGAGCAGTACTTGGGAAAATATATTTTGAACATCACGTATTTTGATGATACTTGAAAGAGCAGTACTTGGGAAAATATATTTTGAACATCACGTATTTTGATGATACTTGAAAGAGCAGTATTTGGGAAAGTGTATTTGAACACCCCGTATTTGAAGAGACTATGTTATAAAGATTTCTCTTTATAAAAATATATAAATATACATTCAGAGAAAGTATGTTTCAAAGAAGAAATTTCTCTATTCCGAAATGATTATATCTTTAATGTTTTCAAAATGAACTCACGATTGAAAGGTTTTCACTCGAAAGTTTGACTAGTTTTATTGAGTCATTGGCTAAGGCCTGACGTGAATAAATTGATGTAGTGCTGAGTTGCTTGTGTTTTTGTTGGGTTGTAGTTCCCGCATTTGGATTGCATCCTTCCCATTCTCTTTGTGTATTTCTATTATGTTGTCCGTTGATCGTGATTATTGACTTTTCTTCCATGTTATTCGATCGTATCATTAAATACATTGAGAAATCTTTAGATAGATATTTTGGTTCGGTCATTTATACATCTTGACTTTTTACTTATCAGACCGGTGGTGTCTTGACTAGTCCTCGTCACTACTTCACCGAGGTTAGTCTTGATACTTACTGGGCACCACTGTGGTGTGCTCATACTACACTTCTGCACATTTTTGTGTGCAGATCCAAGTTATCGTTGTTAGAAGCTGCGTAGATCATTGCTGAGTAGACTCAAGGTAACCTGTTGTTACATTCGCAGGCTTCAGAGTCACCTTCCTGTTTTATTCTATTCAACTGTACTAACTTATTCCTAGACACTTGTATTTAGATTTGACAGAAGGATTTCGTAGAACTTATGACTAGTATTTACCGGGTTTTGGGAAATTATAAACTCTGTCAAGATGTCCATATCGAGACTGTTATAATTCCTTTATTATTGTTGTTGTTTAGTAGAAATGTTAGGCTTACCTAGTCCCTAAGACTAGGTGCCATCACGATACCCAACGGAGGGAAATTTGGGTCGTGACAATGTTATTTGGTATACTTACTTATAACTTTAACCTAGCGTTTCGTAATTCATATTTTACATGTTGTGCAGGCTATTGGCCTGCATTTTTTCCACCAGTTGGGACTGCAGATGCAGCAGCATACCGGCAATGGAGCGACCACTTTGCACAAGTATGGCCGGCAGGTTACGGAGTTGGCTGCCTGGACACTACAGCGAGCCCGAGATGATGAGCGCTTAGGACACGTTCCTGCTTATGTGGCGCCAGAGCAGTATCATCGTGGGGAACCAGTGGCGCCGGAGCGTGATTGACGTGGCAGGCATGCTCCACGAGGTAGGGGTGTCCCACGAGGTCGTGGGGGTCGGCGAGGAGGTGATCCCCAGCAAGGGGGCGTTGAGGCACTTGTTGAGGATGTTGGAGTTCATCAGCCGGGTGATCTCCATGAGCTAGACTACCCTCACAGCAACATCCCGTCATTCAGCCTTCAACTTCAGCTCCTCCACTGACTTCGCATGTGACCCCGTCAGATCCATTGTTGATCAAGGGTACGGGCATTACGCGAAAGGATTGGGATCAATATTTTCCTGATCCTCCAAGCCCATCGACCGTTGGTGATGATCGACCGACATGAGAAGTTGATAGTAGGCGCCGATATAGTTATGGCTCATCACTAAGTGATGCTGGGGATCTATCACAGGCACAGGTATGTTTGTATTACTATTAAATTTAAATTTATTTTTATCTCATTGATTAGCCATAAATATCTGTATGTTTTCTTATTAAGGCTTCATCCTCGCCTGTCACGGAGGCCACTTTGCGCGATGCTGGCCTGGCTGCGACGGGTGATTATATTCAGGAGCCCCACAAGACCATGATAAGTCAATTTAAATTTTTTTGACTTAACACGTACATTACTAATATATATTTTCATATACTGAAATATCTTATTATTTTGAAGGTTATTGTTGGACCGATGGCCCCTTCTACCGAGCCTGTCAGCCCTACTGACGATCATGCTGCAGCGCATCCTGCGATAAAGAGGCAACATGATGAGGATGATCCTGATAGCATAGCCAGACGGGATGGGATGCGCCTTAGGCCAGCGGCTGCATTGAAGCACACAAGTTGTCGGATGCATTGATTTTTTTTGTATTTATGTAAATATGACATTCAGTAAATTATAGCAACAATTTTTATTGTTTACATCATATGCGCATTATATTTTTATTTCTCTGGTTCTTTGTTATTTTAATACTACAACACAAACATAACAACTTAACATAATTTAAATTCAGTACAACTAATTAAAATACATGACACTGAAAGCATAAAAATAAAATACTACATATATACATGTGTTTGTTTAGTCATTACTGCCTATTATTCTCTGCTCCAACCACTTAAATATCTCTTCCAGCCTATTTTTTTCTTCTTCTTCCGCCTCTTTTAGTTTCTCCTGCAATGCCGCAATTTCTCGTATTATTTCAGACTTACGGTGTTGGTATTCACTGTTCATATTCCAAATACACTGCAAAGATTCTTTGTAGTATTCCTGCTTAATGGCTTCATCATACCATTTCTCAACATTGTAATAATTTTCGGTATTGCCTCCAAACATGTTTAGACACATCCAGTATCTGCGCCCAACATTACTACCGGACCAACATTACTTCATAATACAACGTTTGCCACAATAGCACCTTGGTTGGTCATTGCGTCCAGACATTTGTTAATGCAAGAAAAATGAAAAAAATTTATGGAAAGTTTTTCTATTTGTTTTGGTTAAGCGCATATAATAACTAAAATGCGCTAGTTAATTATAGGCAAGACAACACACATAAGATACAACTTTTCCAGAAGATAGCTTTTGCAGGTGGGCAGTTTTCAGGTTGACAAGACAATTTTTTTTTTAAATGGTTTTTTTAGATTGTTTATTTGTATGATTATGTTATATATCAATAAGATTTAACAACAATGGAAACATAATTTTATTTCATACATTCTGCAAGATAAACAAGTACATACACTTATTACAACCACATTACAGAAATAAAACACCACGTGTATCCTTGATAGTTGGATACATTAGATGAAATTCCACCAGGAGCATTATTACCACCGCCGCCCAAACCAGTTGAAGGACATTTATGACGGTCGTGTCCTGTTTGCGAGAATATGCCACCTTTGCGCGCATAAACGGTATCACCAACATCCATTTGGTTCTGTATACGTGTTCTTTTTTGCACTTATTGCTGACACAAAAACTCCTTGTTACACACCATTTTAATTTTTTCCAACGACCAATAATACTCAGCACCCACTGACTGCAACTACCCACTATAGGTGTTTAAGTATGCAACAACACTATATTCTTTATCAACGTAGTTGGTTGCCCGAAACCTGTATGTTGAAAGCACTTGATGGCATGTGAGCACAGCATGTTGTAGATGGACCATTTCCAACAAGAGCATAACCTTCTAGATTCATTTATGGTGTGTATATTATTCCCCTAATTTTGATGGATAGCGGTGCGAACTTCAAAAATATTTCACTCATGGCAATATTGTAAATATGAATGCCAATGTGCTCGCCGCCTGTATTTGTCAAATCTTTTCATTGGTAGTGGCAATAATTCAACACCTCTTTCCATCAATGACGTTGCATCTCTAGCCCTTTCAACAAACCTCTCCGCCATCTGCTTGAATGACATCTGCACCATGGCAGTGACAGGTCATCCTCGTGCAGACGTCAATAACCCGTTGAAAGACTCTGACACATTTGTAGTTAGAATTCCCCATCTTCTTCCACCACCCGCATGAAAAGTCCACTTTTCAGGCTTGTGTCTCATCAACCAACAATAGGATCCCTTGTCTTCCTGCCTAATAGATTCCATGCGCCTCCTGAATTTACACTCTTGGTTATCTGTTGCAGCCATCCACATTAAATCATGCAAATCCTTGTTGGGATGTGCCTTCTGAAAATTTTCCTTCAGGTGCCTCACACAGTAATGGTGGTAGGCATACGGTTCTTGCCATGCAGGAAAATTCTTTACAGAACTTATAATACCACCATGCCGATCAGATTTTAGACAAATACCTGAACGCTATTTGACAACGTGCTCTTTCAAGTGGTTCAAAAACTGTGTCCATGTCTCTTGGCTTTCATTGGCACAATTGGAAAAAATTAAGGGAAATATACTTCCATTAACATCTACTACAACGAC
Organism: Nicotiana knightiana; assembly: GCA_005239525.1. Classification (NCBI taxonomy): domain Eukaryota; kingdom Viridiplantae; phylum Streptophyta; class Magnoliopsida; order Solanales; family Solanaceae; genus Nicotiana; species Nicotiana knightiana. The sequence goes on from ML398080.1 coordinate 56,737, forward strand.
TCTCAACAACTTAAAATCATACTTTTCATAGACATGAGTGTCGTCTATGGATATTATCGGTCGACAATGCACAAAATCATCAATTGCTGGTTTAAATGCCCAGAGCACGTATCTGAATATATATATTCTGGTATTTTCAGACTCTGCTCAAGCTTCCATTTAACAACGGTCCCGGGGTTAAAGTGTTGCAATGCGTCCATGTACCTGGGTAGATATGCAAATGACTTGTCCCAGTTACCATAAATAATTTCATACGCACATTTGCGCTCGAGAAATGCCTTTATTGTGGTAATGGTATATCCATATGTTTAACCCAAAAAATAGTTTTCAAGGTCAAAGCAATAATTTTATGTGACGGGCCACAAGTAATTGATTCAATCCGAAAGATATAATTTTTTGTTATTGCAAAGTGATAGAGAAGTACAAAATAAATTCAATGAAAGACAATATAATAAAAATAAAGCAGAGAAGAAATAATTCTTATTGAATAATCCTTGACAGGATGTTGAGCCGAACGGAGCTTGAAGGGCCAAACTATGGCTAGCTTGGGAGCAAGATGATATGAATTACAATGTACAAAATTATAGAGAAGAAAGTTAGATCCCCTGATTGTGATAAAACTATGTCTATTTATAGGGATAAATTTAATTAACCATTCTCCTTGAATAATGGGTCCATTATGAGCATTTACTCAACCCATCCATTAATTTTGGAAGACTTGTAACAACTGTGTAAATGTTGGAATTTCGTAACTGATGAGTTAATTCCATAACTGATGAGTCAATCTCGTGGCTGATGAGTTACTCCCGTACCTGTTGAATCAATCTCGTGCCTGCTGAGTCAATCTCGTACCTGTTGAGTCAATCTCGTGCCTGTTGAGTCAATCTTGCAATTGATTGCCTTGTTCTAACCGTTACAATCATTTGTTGCATTTATTGCACATTACATAATTGATTTGTAACTGATGGAGTAATGATGATAAATCTCATATAATCCGGGATTAATTGATTCCTTCCTCATTTGTAATTATGAGATATTCTCCCGCACCTGTTCCGAGCTATTTATGACGAGGCTATCATGCATGGTATGAGTATGTTCGGTCCCGGGGGTGTTTCACATATCATCTTATATGTCATTCTTTACTTTTCTCCAAGCTTTGCTGACACGTGCTGCCCTTTAATAGACCCACATGGCGAGTCTATTTTTTGCCAATATAGATAGTCCCCCCACTTTCCGGTTATTCACTGTGATATGACCGGGAAGTGGAAGATTTTATCCTTTTCTCCATTGTCTCTGCCTCATTAAAAACCTTGCCAGAAAAACCCAGTAGGGAAAAAATTGGACGAAGGAAAAAAGAGTGCAGAACTTAGAGATTCATATGACAACTTCAACGCTCATGTTCGTTTTGTCAATAAGCGGTTGGTTTACCTCTGTCTTATGTCGGGGTTTGAAGACAAATGTTTGCCTTATGTTTGGCAAGTTTGATATAAATTTCGGCTTTGTTTTCTTCCTACTTTAATGTTTGGGTTTTTGTTCACCCTTTAAGTCTTTGCATTTATAAAAATATTTTAGATTACTCGTACCTTTTCATATTAGGCACGGTTTATGAAAGAGGGCCCTTTTTTATCGACACTTAATGAAGAAGACGTCTCAACTTCATAATGGTGTAATAATGCATTAGAGTGGTAGGAATATTTCACATGTTTAAGAATGTTTCTGAAGAAAGTTTTTGTTTGAAATTTCACAACATTTTACATGTGTTTGATTATCGTCTAGAACTCATGTTGCAACTGTTTTCTTTTAATAGGTTTGATACAAGCTTGTATTTCATAACTGTTTTCTTTTGTAACAATTTTTTCGAGTTAATACAAGAAAATAACTGTTTTTTGTTTGTAACAGTTTTATAAAGGTATGGGTTTTTACCCGTAACAGTTTTCATTGAACAATTTTTAATAAATTCAAGGGTATATCTTGCAACCCTTGACTAAATATTATCTTTAACCTGAATATTCGTTTACATCCACAAGTGTTTTCTTTGTAGGTTTTCGAATCAGGCTTGCGTTTTTGGCTCTTGACTTCGCTCTTAACTTTCGATTTGTTGGGTAAACCTTAGGCTTGACTTGAGTTCTGCATTTCCCAGTCTTTTTTAACTTCTATAGTCCCCAAAGTGTTAGAGCTTTGAAGTATGAGCACTTGATTATTCCTTCCATGTGGTCCATTTCCTGAAAAGGAAATTACATACGGGGCTTGAAGGTTTATACTTTTTGGATAATGACTACTTAAGTCTTTTTATTTCATCAGAAGGGTTGGGACCTAGACCGGAAATTCAGTTACTTCCTCGTGTCTTTCGGGTCTAATATCATCATTTGGTACTTTAGGGAATTTATCCGAGTACTAACTTTTCATGGCACTTTATGAATTTATTTGAGTGCTCATATTTAGTATTACAGACTTGAAATATATATTTGGATGCATCATTACATGTGAGATGTCTTAATGTTGCACCCTTGGGTGTCTAACTTTTAAATAAAAGGGGCCTTTTTATATATTTAAACTCTATGAAAAGGACGTCTCCTTTTCATTCAGGTGTAAAAGAGGATCGATTGATCTGAGTAAACTTTTAGTTTGTGGAAGTATTAATCCTGGTAGGATTTCCTGGAATATTGATCCCGCTAAGACATTGAGTCTGAGGGAATACTGATCCCAAATAAATATAGATCTTAGTAGATTTGTCTTGAAGAGACATTAAATTTGATTGGATTTTGAATCCAAATTGGAGTATATGAACATACTTCCAAGTAGAGAGGGACACATGTCCGAAATAATATTTGAGATGTTCGGGATAATCGATCCTAGTCATAATATAATTAGCCATTAAGAAAGGCTTTTAACTTTAATGGTCGTTGCTGGACCGAATATAAGCCATGTGTTTGTTCAAAGTGAACTTTATTCTGATGGCATAGTTGCATACATTTATGTTGACTTGAACATAAAAGTCTCGTTTGTTATCGTGGGATTCTTGACTCGGCATGGAGTTCTTGATCCTTTTTGTGTAAGAGTAGTATAAGCATTTTTTAAGATCTCATTCAACTCTGTTTGAAGTGTTTTATGCTTGATATGAGCAATACGACTGACTGAGTTGAGATTGCGGTAAATAGTGTCTGAATACTCTTAGAAATTTATCTCCCAAAGCAATCGATTGTTTGAATCACTTCTTAAAATGTCAAGTCGGATTGACTAATATTCAAGTATAAGTGATCTCCTTAATGTTTGAGTTTTGAGGTATGAGAACTCAAACACTAGAATCATAATTTGACAGTCCCCAGTTTAATAATCTCGGATAGGATAGCCAGTTCCATTGTTGATGGACTTTCAAATGGTCCAGTTACAACATAGAGACGGTACCAGAGCTCTTTCTTTATTTTTTACTCTGACCGGGAACTACGGAGGTTCCAAAATATTGTCGGGGACCATGCGATATCTTGCCTTATTACCGGAGTAATTTTCACGGCTTTCTTTGTAGATTTCTCGCATCATATATTTTTTTGTTTGGTACATGTGGCATTTTAGCTTTTGGAGCCTTGAATATTCTCAAATATGATTCTCCTTCAATAAGGCAGTACCGGATGAGACACACTCAGAGTTGTCGAGAGCGTGCTTGTCTGTGGGTAAAGTCCCATTCTGCAAGTAATCAATGAAGTTATTATGCCAAAATTAAATTAGTCGGGCTTACCTCATTTTCATTCTAATTGATGATAAATCAGGGATCGCCCAGATTGTCACGCCCCAAACTAGGGGAGGCACGACTGGCACTCGATACTGTATTCGATCGAGTTAGCCACTAAACATACTAGCTAACTAAACTGGGGGCCCAACAGATCGGGCAGCACAACATCTGAAATACTAAGCCTGGACCGTTAAGGTCATGACCTGAATAACAATAAGCCATATAAACAAAGGTAGACAAGCCAAAATAATAAAGTACTTTGGCCAACGAGGCCGCGACTGAAGACATACATGCCTACACACATATATATATACATGCCAAGCCTATGGGCTGGAGACTGAAAGCCGGAAAAATAAACAAAGAATACTGTGTCCACAATAGCCTCTAAGAGTATCATAAGCACTGTCGGGACAAGGCCCCGACTATATCCAAACTGTACAACAAAAGTAACCATCCTACGAAAGCTCCAGGAAGAGGTGGAGCTTACCAACTCACAGCTGAACCCCGAAATCCTAGCGGAGGGGTCTATCAGAGTCCCTACCTGGACCTGCACGCACGAAACAACAATTCAGTGTCCCTAGGCAACGTGACATCAGTACAAATAAAAATGTACTGGTATGTAAGGCAGAAAGTAGAATCATACATAGCTGATGTAAAAAGGGTAATAGAGATACCACCTGACACTGAAACTCTGATAGCCTCCATGGCCGACATCCGACCTCATAGTAATCAAATATGCATGGTATGCTCGTGTAATCGTATGTCATGAATACATATATATTGATGCAAATGCATGACATACCCAACCAAATGCTAGCAATGGCGGTCTCTCCCGGTAGCTAACCGGTATCATATTGCCAACCTGTGGCCATCTGTACAATATATATAGTCTTTCGGGCAAATAGGCCCCTTACCTCCGATTATAGCTCGAAGTCCATGCATAATATGCCATGTATGATATGAACTTTGAATGCACATAATAGGCCATAACAAGAACTTAGCCAATCTTGGCTCATTGGTACTCTTGTTCTCATAATCTCATAATCACCTTCGTATCGCATACAAATGTCTCGGTGAACCTCATATGTTTTTTGAATAAGCTTGAAAACTGAACTCGACTTTTAGAAAGATAACTTAACTCTGAAGATGTTCATAAAAAGTTTAAGGTGGTTCACTTAGTCCTTATACCTGATTTCTTGATAATTAGTAAAAGAAAGTATTTCAAAAATCAAGTGTTTTAGTAGTTTAAACATAAAAATTATATTTGAGATTTTTGGAAATCGACGTATCACTTTAGATATTTTAAAATACACTTTAACAAGGAAGAAGGACTGATCGCAAATACTAAATGCCTTTATTTTTAAGTCACACAACCCAAATACGAATAAGAATTCATATATATGGACATATAGTTAAGAAAGCCGACAAAATGACATATATAGATGTCGAATACCCTATTTAACTGAACGAGTGGAATATCAACCTAATAGCAACATGAAAATACTTCAGCTACGATCCCAATGCCTTTCTCATAAGGTCTTCCTAGCAATATAATAATAAAATACCACATTTGGCTTCTTAGGAATTTCCCAGAATTCGTGCTAAAAGGAAGAACAGAGCTTAGCCTTAACATACCTTTCCAACGAACGTCCGAATGCCGGTAGTTCCTTCACGAACATTTTTCCTTACGTCCTAAGCTTCACAAACACTATATATATGGAGCTTATACACACCTATAAACAATTCATAATTGAGTTTAAATCGGCAGATTTTCCATATGACCCTAACTTGACGAAACATCCGTAGAACTTTGTAAAAACGATCATAAAAGAGTCTGAAGATGATTACCTTGGCAAACGAAGTATAAAGCTTGAAGAACCGCAAGAACAACAAATTCCTATCTTCCAAAAATAGCTCCAAAAACAACTAATAAAAGGGAAAAACGATTGCAAAGCATAGAGATTGCGTTTCTAGGCACGGGGGCAAACTTTAACGATAGAAATCGTTAAAAATGCACCTTAATCACTCAAGAACACCATGGAACCCTCTTTTCAGCTTTCTCACTGTTTTGGGACGAAGATGAAAACTTTTGGGGTCTTAAAATTCGGATTTTCCGACTTATACTACTTGTTTGACCCGACCCGATTCGCGACCCGGTTTCAGCCCGGACAGTCCGTGGTAAAACAGTCGTAACTTCTTACTCCGACGTCGGTTTGATGTGAAGTTTCTTTGGTTGCGAACTAGACTCGTAGACCTTCGATTAGGTAGATTGTGGGTCCCATAAATATCTATATATTGGGAGAAATAATCTAATACATTTGACCCAAAGTTTAGAAAATTTATTAGAGAAATTTACGATAACTTTTGCCGACCTTTATTTCGCAACTTGCTTAACTCCAAAAATTAACATGTGACCAGTGTGATATTATAATACCTCATAAAACATTATTCTTCGCATATTAGACACTCTTAGTCTTATCCCACAGGTGCAAGTTAACTTAAACTTTCCGAACGCGCGGGGTGCTACCTGAGTCATTTCTTTAACCACGAACCTTTGTTTAAGGGATTATTTTGACCTAAAGCTTTAGCTTTGTTCCTTGATATTACCACACATTTTTAGTCTTATTCTCTCAATGTGCTATACCCAATCATATATACCTTATATAACCACGCCACATTATGTATATTACGTAAGAGAAGAGAGAAAAAAACACATGGGGTCTCACACAGATAAGGGATGACTTGATCCTGATATTGTTTGATCCGGAAATGATATTTATTAATAAGAGTCCGGAGTTTCTTCTGGAGTCAGTGATATTAGCAGTAGATCCAAGACTAGCACATCCGACTTGATTTTCTTGGGCTGCATAGTTTTCTTGGATTTGATCAATCGTCAAATCAATACTTTTGCTCTGAGTCCCCAGCTAACTCAAGCATTTATCATATGCTTTATACTCATCTTTGTTGTTAGTAATAAACTAACTTTTGTGAAATCTAAATACTTTTTCTGATAGGGATTAAGCATTGTCCTTAACCAAGAACTTTTAATACTTGTGGACTTAATTGTGTAAAAGGTCAAGATCCCGATAATTATCTCAGAAATAACATGTACTTTGATTTCAGCTTCAGGTAATATGCTCAAGCAAAGATTAGTCATGAAATTTGCTAGACTTGTGATTTTATGGCCGTATGTGGCTGATAAATAATATCATATTCCATAAGTTTAACTACTCATTTAGCTAGCCTTGCTGACAGTTCTCGTTTATGCAAAATATTGTATAATGAAAATATACTGGCTACGAGAATTGAATGATATTGACAATAAAGCCTTAGATTTAGGGCAATAGCAATTAATGCCAACTTCTCGAAATATAGATATGCACTTTCCATGTCTAAGAGAATTCTATAATAGATAAGAGATTGTGTACCTTTCTCTGCCTGAATTAAGATTGCATTTACCGAGACATTCGAGACAATGTGATATACTAGCGATCATCTTTCTCCTCGGAATTTTGAAAGTGATGATGGGTTGATGTTAGCAACGAGTCCGAATGATTCGACTTTTCGTACTAAACCCACCTTCGAGGTTCTGTAACTTTATCTTTTATTATTTGGCCTTGGTTTCTTCTTTTGCTTGACCGGATTATACCGTGGGTCAATATTGAGATATAAACCATTATCTCGGTGGTACACCTGTTATGGTTACAATGGTGGCAAGCAAAGCAATTTGCTTTAACACGTAAAAGTTTAATCAACTTACCTTTAAACTTGGTGTCGAGTCTCGGCCAGCATAAACCTTCCTATTTGAGAAGCCAATGATAGTTTCTAGGTCTTCAACATTTGACCTCGTGGCTTTTGATTCTTTCGGTTCAATGATTATATCCAAAATTATTTGTGTAATTGTCCATGGATTATTAATGAACCTTCTTCCTCATAGTCTTTAATTATCCATCCGGCACCTATCTTTTCTTTTCCAGTTGATAGGTGCGTATCATTGTAAACAATCTCGTGGGTGTTTTACCTATGCTTTTCCTGACCTTCACTCTTCTCCTGTGGAAATTTCAATTTAGCAAGGTGATTCCTTACATGTTCGGGAAGGTTCGGATCCTTTTTAGCCCATGAAGAAAATCCTGTATCTCTTTGCTCAGACCTATTTTTGACTTTCGTTTGAACATCCGTGCCTTTCTCCATTTAAAGCTCGGTGTTGCATATCATTCTCGTGGGATAGTCGGGAATTCCCGGAGGTGTTCTATCCGTTCGTTTTGTTCCTTGATCTATTTCTGTCAAGTTAGAACTAAATTGTGCAAATTAAAATTACCTGATATATCTGAACTTCATGTCTCGGTACTGTTTGGCGTAGATTCTTTAATAAGTTTCGGTACTAATAGTTGTGGTACCAATATGCCGATGTAAATTCTCTATTTTTCTCTGCTTGTTTCTTACATATCAGATCATGGCTATTATTTCCTTTCTCATGGTAAAGCCATCTCAAGCTTGGTTGTCCTCAACTGTGTTCATTGGCAAATTTCGGCCATGATGAAGGTTAAACTGAAAGCAAGCAAATATTAACAAAAATTCTTAGTATCTTTGGTTGAATAGCAAATTTGCTTGAGTTCCCGGCAACAGAACCAATTTTTTTAACCAAAGAATTGGATTCTTTGACCAAAGCTATTTTAAGAAGAACACGGGTTTCTGATAACCAAAGAATAAGATTATAATTGTAGGCAAACTTGTAAATGGAAGGCAGTAATATGCACAAAAAGTAAGTATATTGAAATAGTAGTTCGAATGTTTTTCTCTCTCCCTTTACAGGTTATATTTTTCTCCTTTATATAGGGAGTTTCCTAACATAACGTCTACCTTTTTTGGTGATTGAGCATTAATGACTAATAATGACTCTAATGTAACGTTACAATGAATCAATCGTAACTCTTGAGTGAATGTTGTGTAACGTATGGATCTCTAATTTGAAGATCTCTGAATCTATCCTTTATTCTGTCCAAATACACTTTTGACCGTGTCTCTTCATCTTCTCAATCAGGTTGAGACTTCCGTAGCTAGTTAACCCATGGATGTGATTTTCCGTGCCTCTTTGCCTCGTACCTCTTCTTAGAGTCCCGTCCAGCTGTCGTGTCTTCATTGCTCCACGCAGACTACTGAGTCATCAAGATTTATTACACGTGTGAAGCTCTTTTTTTATCAATACAGATGCATAGTCTTAATATCACCCACGGGTGAAAAGACACAGCAGGCTATCAAATGTTATCCTATAACTAACAATAAGGCAGAGTACGAAGCTATTATTGCAGGATTAGAACTTGCACGAGAGCTTTCAATCGAGAAAATCGTGATCAAAAGCGATTCCCAACTGGTAATAAATCAGATGCAGCGGACTTACATCGCTCGAGAGACTCGGATGCTACAATATTTGGAAAAGGCACGAGAGCTCGTGAGACAATTCAAAACATGGAAGTTAGTACAAATACCTAGAGAGGAAAATGATGACGCAGATGCATTAGCTAACCTCGCAGCATTCACGGAAGTAACAAACAAGGACAATGCAATTGTCGTTCATCTATTCTATTCGGCGATCGACCAGGACAGAAATGAGGTAACTTTCAACAATTTAACCTGGGATTGGAGAAATGAAATCCTAAATTTTTTACAGAATGGCACCGTACCTGAAGACAAGAAAATAGCTCAAACACTTCGCCGCAAAGCTGCACGGTACTGCCTCATTCGCAACTCGTTATATCGCAAAATGTTCGGAGGGCCCCTAGCAAAATGCCTCAGACCTAATCAAATGGAGTTTGTGATGAAAGAAGTCCACGAAGGACACCGTGGAAATCACTCAGGGGCGAGATCCTTAATGAAAACCTTAATCAGAGCTGGATATTATTGGCCTAAGATGGAAGAAGAGGCCAAAGACTTCGTATCCAAATGCGACAGGTGCCAAAGGTTTGCCAATAACATGCATCGACCAGCGGAATTATTACATCCCATAATATCCCCATGGCCCTTCATGAAATGGGGGATGGACATAGTGGGACCTCTTCCCACAGATAAAGGACAGGTACGGTTTTAGCTCGTGCTAACCGACTATTTTACAAAATGGGTAGAGGCAGAAACGTTCAAACAAGTGAGAGAAAAGGAAGTTAAAAAGTTTCTTATGGCGAAACGTAATATTCCGCTTTGGGATATCGAAGGAGATCGTGTGTTATAATGGCCCACAATTCATAGGCTCCCAAATCACAGAATTCTTCGAAAGCTGGCAAATTAAACGGATCACTTCAACGCCATACCATCCCGTGGCTAACGGTCAGGCTGACTCAACGAATAAAGTCATCATCAATAATCTGAAGAAGCGGCTAGATAGAGCCAAAGGAAACTAGCCTGATGAGTTACCATCGGTACTATGGGAATACAGGACAACTTCAAAAACAGCCACGGGAGAAACTCCGTTCGCGCTTGTCTATGGCCCAGAAGGCTTAATACCTGTAGAGATTGGCGAACCAAGCTTAAGGCTTACAATAGCTGCGGAGGAAGCAAACGAAGAAGAATTGAGGACCAATCTGGACCTGCTCGAACCACGGAGAGAAGCAGCACTGATACGGATGGCAGCTCAAAAACAAATCATAGAGCGTTATTACAACCGTAAAGCTCATCTCAGCTACTTCAAGATTGGGGACTTCGTCCTTAAAAAAGTCTTTCAATCAACAAAAGAAGTAGGCGCAGGAAATCTAGATCCAAGCTGGGAAGTACCCTACAAAATTCGAGGCATAGTTGGGAAGGGCGCCTACGAGTTGGAAGTTATGGACGACAAAATCCTACCAACAAGTTGGAATTCCATTCACTTGAAGAAGTAATACTTTTAAGGAAAAGAAGTACCCCCGGTTAGGTATCACACGTTCGATTTTATTTTGAACATTTAAAATTTTACTAACCTTTTTAGATGATAGGCATAGAGCTAACCCATCACCAGATGATGATATTAGACCTGCAAAGACGCAAGGAAATAACTAAATTCCCGGTCTAGGGTTACACTTTCTGATGCACGTTTTAAAGGGTTAAGCAGTCATCATCTAAAAATTATATACCTTCGAGTCCCGTATGTTTTTCCTTTTCAGGAAAAGGACCACAAGGAAGGAATAGTCAAGTGCTCGAGATTTCATTCTTCAAAGCTCAAACACTTGGGGGACTATACAATATGGAAGGCAAAAACGAAGCAAAAAAGACTATCAAAAAGCCAAAGCTCGAGCCTGAAGATCCATCTATGCAGCAAGGCAAGTGATACGAGCAAAATCGAAAGAGCCAAAGACTCGAACACAAAGCCTAATCCAAAAAACCTTCGAACATGTTCAGGTTAAAAGGAAAAATGTTAGCTAAGAGGAAGAAATGCACATCTTTGTACTTATTCAAAATAGTTATGGATAAAAGATCATCATCATTGTACTCATTCAAAACTGTTGTAACTAAAAACAGTTACGAAATCTTTGTACTCATATAGAAAACTGTTATCAAATAAAACAGTTACGGATGAAAGATCAAAATCCTTGTACTTGTTCAAAAAACTGTAAAACAGTTACGGATGTAAGAGCATTTCCCTCGTGCTTATTGAAAACTGTTGTCAACAAAAACAGTTACGGGTGAAAACCCCAATTTGAATAAAAACTGTTACGAACGAAAAACAGTTTCTCTCTTGTATTAACTCGAAAAAGATGTTACATACAGAAAACATTTACGAAATACAAGTGTATATCAAATCTTTTAAAAGAAAACAGTTGCAACATGAGTTTTAGACGATAAT
>ML398080.1:68592-84607 GCA_005239525.1 Nicotiana knightiana
CCTCGAAAAATAAAGCATGCAAAAGACTTAAAGAGTAGAACAGAAACTCAACGGAAAACAAAAGTCATACTTGCATTAATATATTAAAACGGCTAAGTAAAAACTAAATATTAACTTATACTTAGCCGTATAGATTTTTTATATACATTGAGGTGCCCCTAAGTTGTCATTTGGGGACTTTAGACAGATCCAAATTTACCCCCGACGGGACTGGGAGTAACCACCAATTGAGACAAAGATTAAAAAAAAAAGGGGTGAATAAACATCTTAATCTTCTTGAGGAGGGGGATTGACTTCTTCATCAGCAGAAGGAGTAAGAGCAGCTTGGGACGAAGAGGCTTGGACAACAGGAGTCTCACCTTCAGGTGGGGAAAGATCCCAACCTTGTTGAGCCTTTTCCATGGCTTCCTTGATATTAACAATTTCAACATTAAGGTCGAAATCTCCCCGATTCATGTCCGTCAATGTATCGAGGCGAGAATTCATGTACGCCCAACTAACATCGACAGCTGCCGCCTCTTCGAGACTTTCATAATCTCTCTCCCATATCTGAAGCTCAGCTCTTAACCCATCCTTCTCAACTTCAGCAGCTTCATGAGCAGCCCTCAAAGGAACAATTGACTCCTCCAAAGATTGGGTTTTGTCTAAAGCAATGCGAAGATCCTCCTGAGTCCAGGTAAGTGTCTGTACAAGCTCGCCTGAGTATTCCTCCTTCTGCTCTAGTAAGGCTTTCAAGCTCCTAACTTCTTCCGAGGCACAGGATAATTGCTCAACAAATGAAGACTCAAGAATGCTCTTGTCTTTGTCCGCTTGGTTAGAAGAATCCTTCTCTACTGCCAACTCCGCAGCCAAAACTCTCATCTCCCACTCCAAGGTATTTTTTTATTCTTCTAAGGCTTCCATGTCGAGCCTCAGGCTTTCATATTGCCCCTTCCAATTCCCTGCTTCAGCATGCCACTCCTTGAGCTCTTGCTCCATGTTAGAAATCCTCTTCATGAGTTCTGTGCCTATGAGATTGATCTACAAAAACAAAATCAATTAGATACGGTAATTACATGCATAAGAATGAGATACAAAAGAATGAACGTTATCATCAAGGAGGAATGCACAACCTCATTAGCCCAAGTGAGAGAACTGTGACTATCTAGCTTGGTCCTCTCTGTTGGGCCAATCAAAAGCTTCAGCCACACTTCGGGTTGGCCAAATTTCTTATAAAGGCTCCCATCATCCAGAACCTCAATTAGCACTTGCCTCATCTCTCTACTGGAAGACCCTACTTCTGTAACAGGAGGCATGGAAACAGGCTGAGATGAAGGAGCCACGGGCAATGAAATTTGTGGATCTGAAGAAGTCTCAGACACGGAAACTTGAAGAGATGATAAAGCCACGGGCAAGGCAGTAGCGGGAGCAGAAATGGCCAAAGGAGCAGTGGAAATAGCCGGAACGGATGAATATATTTCTCTAAAGGAGGGAGCAAAAACAGCCAAAGGCGCCTCATTAACAGCAGTGCCAAAACCTTCGTGGAATAGATGATCCACAGAATCATGAGCAAGAGCAGAAGAAGAATCCCCGGGGGTAGAAGGTCTGACATCAGGTACGGAAGACACTGCCACGGGTGTAGACTCATCGTCTGAGATCACTCTTCTTCTACGTGACATGTGCACCAGAATGCCCTCCTCCTCCTCCTCTTCTTCTTCTTCTTCTTCTTCTTCTTCTAAGGTCTTAGACCCAATGGCTTTCCTCTTGGAAGAAGAGGAACCAGTAATAATCTCTTGGGCCTGATCCAAAGACATCTTCGGAATGGATGCAGCAGACATTCCCCAAGCAGAAAACCCTGTCAAAAGGAAAAAGGTTAAACAAACAAAGAAAAAGAAGCTCGAGTAAGGAAAAGAAGCGAAAACAAAAGTTTCACTTACCATGAATCTTCACTTTCCAACCGTACTTCACGGAGAAGTACTTCCAAGATCTTTCCTCCAATGGAGCAACCGACAACAACTTTTCTACCCAATCATGGATACCGGAGACATTCTCAACAGTACCCATGATTATTGAAAGAGGAAGAAAATAGCTACGGTGTTAATAAAACACTTAAAGCAAAGAGAAGAAAAATAACATATGTGAGCTAAAATGTACTCACGTGCGCGATTCCACTTCTCAGGGAAGGGAAGATTTTCCTCGTCCACTAAACCAACAGTGGGCATAGCAATGTACCGAAGGTACCAACCTCTATCCTTATCGTCATCAAGGGTTACCAACACTCTTTTGCTCCTAGCAGCCAGAGTGAAAACCCCTTGACGAAATAAGGTAGGAGAATAAAAATGAATGAGGTGATTGAAGGAAAAAGGAATCGAGGCTAAAGAAGCTAAACATCTAAGACACACGACAACATGCCACACAAATGGACCAACTTTTCCTAAGAAAATGTTGAAGAAACGACAAAATTCGATGATGACTGGATCAATAGGAGGTCTAAACCCTAGAGTAAAAAGGTAAGTGTAAACAAAAGAATGCCTCGTCTTGTAAGACGTTATTCTTTGATTACTATTCGGAATAACAATGGGAAAATCAGAATCCCAAGAACATTCCCTGCGAACAAGGGGAATCAAACATTCGGTAATAAGAGTGGAATACCTATGAACACTATCAAGGGATAACGACTGGTCTACAAGAACCTGACTATCCCTAGTGAAGGTAAACTCAGCAGGAATGATTTCATCAATTCGTGGTTCGCGTAGGGGTTCGTGATGTTGTCTACCTCTGGATAGAGATATGGAAACCGTAGCTCTTGGGGAGACTAAAGACCTTGCAGAAGGAGGGGAAACAATTTAAGAAGAAGAAGAGCCTCTCGAAGGAGAAGAGCCTAAACTCCTCAGTCTACCACCCCTCCGACTCCGAGTCGGAGCGGAAGAGGGTGTCAACTCATCAACGTTTATGACTCCCTTAGATTGGTTTGAAGAAGACATATCTACAGAGGTAAAGAAAAAAGTTCTTTACAAATAAAGTTTGAAAGTTAAAAGCTTTACATGAAAGAAAAGGCAAAGGGGATATTTATACTCGAAGACAACCGTCCAAAACAAAAACAATGTTGTGAAAGCCATAGTTGAAGATGTCACTTCGTGACTGATGAAGCTGCAAGAAAGCCCTAAAAGGCGCTGAATAATTGCATAACCAAACCAAGAATGCCACGTGGTATAAGCATTAAATGGAAGTGACAAGCGACACTTACGTACAGGAAAACATACAATGATTCGAGTAAAGCGGCGGCAAAATATTCCCGCCACAAATGAGTATCCACTTACCAAATATTAATTGATAAATATATGGCAAGTGGGGGGACTATCTGTATTGGTAAAAAAAGAGCTTCACACGTATAATAAATCTTGATGATTCAGTAGTCTACGTGGAGCAATGAAGACACGACAGCTGGACGGGACTCTAAGAAGAGGTACGAGGCAAAGAGGCACGGCAAATCACATCCATGGGTTAATTAGCTAACCTGCTTGAGAAGATGAAGAGACACGGTCAAAAGTGTATTTGGACAGAATAAAGGGCAGATTCATAGATCTTCAAATTAGAGATCCATACGTTACACAACATTCACTCAACAATTACGGTTGATTCATTGTAACGTTACATTAGAGTCATTATTAGTCATTAATGCTCAATCACCAAAAAAGGTAGACGTTATGTTAGGAAATTCCGTATATAAAGGAGAAAAATATAACCTGTAAAGGGAGAGAAACAAATATTCGAACTACTATTGCAATATACTTACTTTTTGTGCATCTTAATGCCTTCCATTTACAAGTTTGTCTACAATTATAATCTTATTCTTTGGTTATCAGAAACCCGTGTTCTTCTTAAAATAGCTTTGGGCAAAGAATCCAATTCTTTGGTTAAACACCATATTCCTGGTAGACGGATGTAATACACTCTTTGATCTTGTACCTTATGGACACTTCAATGTGTGGAATCAAAACAAGATAAATCAAGTCACATCCAAGTTGAAGTGATTCTCACTGAATGTGTCCATTTCAAAATTGTGAGGGCCAATGTATTTACCCACTTTCCACATATTTGTTTTCTTCTTCTTCGCACGCAACATCCAATTACAATCCGTAAACCATCTACGACAAACAACCTTGTATACATCCGAAGTTGACTCCCATATCTTCATCTCACGACACTCTTTTACGTTGTACATTTTCACCGCCCTGCTTAGGCGCGCTTTATCAGGAAAAAGCTTGCCCTTTGACAACATCGTTGGTCTAGACTCATCCCTGAATGTTGTCTAAATTTCGTCAGTATCCCTTGTGAGGGCATCCACATCTAGCATACTTGGTAAATGATCAAGGTAGGGAATCTCCCTTGAATAAAACGGTACGTGGGACTCGTTGACTCTTGGTTTAACGGGGAGTGGAGCATGCTCCCTCGTCAAATCAGGTCCAACATTCTCTTCCTCCTCATCACCACCCTCATCAGGGAAGGGTGTGTCTTCTCCAGACTCATCGGCATTGTTGTCATAATCACTGTGTGTCGTCTCCAGACTCATCGGCATTGTTGTCATAATCACTGTTCTCTTCCTAACTCTGTGCATCTGCCAAATCCCGATTAAATATTTCATCTTCGGGCAATTGAGTCAGGACAGGACGTTCAAGTTGCTCGTTTTCACTGCACAACCAACAAAATAATGAGCTACTCAAATTGATAAATACTTTACATATAGCTATATCATTTCACTTACAAAGCGTAATGTGTTGACATCTCATGATGGACATTATCCTGTTGGTGATAATTCCTAGAGGAACCACCATGATCCAACACACCAGAACTACACATATTTCAACTGGGGGTTGGTTCATAACTTGTAAAATTCATATATGGCCGGTACCTCCTGCGGAATGTATGAGTGTTAATATAAATTCAATACACCAAAAATAAATATCGTAACACAAAGGAAAATTGAAGTTTACCACTAGTCTTGTGTATTATGTAAAGTAGGAGAGAAATTATTTCCTCGCTCCTTATTCACCCGTGGAGATAAGTTTAGATCAAGCCAAACTCTTTCAGCCGAAACCTGTTCGACTAAAACACTTCCAAAATAACCACCCGATGACTGAGGGATATCCCTGCTTTGCGCAACCTCATTATTGCGAACATCTTCAACATTGACGTATATTTCCAACATTTTTATCAAAAGAAATTTCTGGTATTCATCCGGAGTCCTCAAAAAATCACTCAGAGTTTTATCATCGTCGATGTTAAACTCAGCATAACAAGAAACTCCTTGCAAAGTGATAGAATACAGATATTTTTCGGTTACTTTAAGGTTCACCGAACGTTTGCTCACACTCATTTTTTTTACATAACAACGATACCAATCTATCGTACTCCATTATAAGTGGCAACGTAACATGACACTGTGGAGATAAACTATAGCTTATTGAGTTAATCGCCACCATACCTAACCCCCTTTCCCCCAATATAATGAAACCCTAATTCTTTGCTCTTCAGACATTATGAAAAAATGCAAAATAATTTAACGAAGAAAAATTTAACAAGACTTGAGAATATTTCTGAATGGTTTTTTACAAAATCCTTAATGTCTTTAAATAAGGAAATTGCCATCCGAATGATCGAATTTTTTGAGGTATAGCACCTTAAATAAGGACGCTATACTGAAATATCTTTTCAAATTTAAGTATAGCGTCATTATAAAAGGCGTTATATATATAACGCCCTTTTAAAGGGCGGCAAACAACTGTTAAGATATAGTTCCCTTTAAAAGAGCAATATATGTATTATGGTCCCTACCTTTTTTTTCACGTATTTCAGTCGTTTGAGTCCAAAAATTTTGGACTCTTCAATTGATATTTGTCGGCCACAGCACGCAAGAAGCTAAATATCATGTGATTGAAATGCTATTATGACATTTGATGGACAAGTTGTGAGAAATGATAAAATCAATCACTTCTAACTTTGAATAGTGGAAACTTGCCGGCTAGTAAGTGTAGATTGGGAGTGAACCGTGGAATTTGTTGCACCAATCACTGCCAAAAAGAAAAGCAAAAGGATACTAACACCTTTAAACTTGTTTCGAATTATCAAGTATTACACACTTATAATTTAAGTAAGTTGTCTCATGTAATCTATAGGTTATGGGTTCGAGCTGTGAAATTAGTCGCTATTGCTTCTATCAGGTAGACTGTCTACATCATATTTTTTTCGAACAAGAATATTTCACAAACTCTGTATGAACACGAAATATTTTTTTATACCAGACTGTTTTTATACTTATGCTTCACGGAAGTCCTACTACGACCACTCTTAACTATATTTTAAGTATATAATTAATATTCAGGATTAAAATACGACAATAGGAGTTGGAGAGAAGTGTGAGTAACAACTGCTTCTTAACGGGGGTGGCACGACGAATTTTGTGGCCTAAAAACTTTTAAAAAAATTTATTATTATTTATTTGAAGTTTATTTTTTTTAAACTTTTCTTAGCTACAAAGTTATTTAATTTTTTTATAATCAATAACTCCTAATAAGTATTTCTCAATTGACAATATAGCTAATCCACTTAACCTTTCTTGTGACATTGTAGTCCTTAGGAAAGATTTTAACAATTTTAATTTTAAAAACTTCTTTCTGCTTAAGCAACGTTAACATGAGTTATGAACATTATTCCACAAGCAATTTAAGCATTTGGAAATGAATTAAATATTTTTATTTGATTAAGTGCATCAATTAAACTGTTATCTTCTAATTGTAACTATTTTTCTTAATATTTTTAATTCAGTAAATAAATCTAAACCATCAATATCGAATCGATTATTATGCTTTAAGGAACATTCAAGATTAAGGTATTTTTTTCAAATTTTCAACATCTAGTGATCTTAGTTTTTATTGCCAAATAAGAAAACCAAAAATATTTTCATATGCTTCGAATTGTTCAAATCCATTTTGAAGTGAAAAAATACCCTTGTCTATTATGTATAAAGGTAATCAACTCTAAAGTACTCTTCGAAAGATTTTGAGATTTTATTATCAATATACGCATCAAATTGTTACTTCCTATATATCAATGTTTCTTAAGAATTTCGGGTTCGATATTAATTTCAAGTGCAATTTCCTTGGTAGAAATCATAACATTTGTAAATTCTTCTTCTCTATATTTGTTAGAAAGAAATCAAACTTTTTCACTTTACATAACTCTTTTTTAAACTTATACATAATCTATTAGGTGTAACAAAAAATGAAACTCTCACGAATATGAGGCTTAAAGAAATTGCTTTACTTATTTTATGGAAAGGCCGCCCTGCTTCTTAAATGGGATTGTGAAGGGAGCCCATAATTTGCTTCAATTGTGGTTACTATCGCTGTAGACATCTTAATTAATTTCATCACAATTTAACAACTACAGCTGCGGATTTGAGATATTCCCAAAAACAGACAAACATTACATGACTTGATTTTATATGGAAAGGGTTCATCTTTGTACTATATGGGCTTATGTAATAAGAAAAACTATGGCTGAAATAGAAATAAAAGAACACGTGGCTAAATATTAATCTAACGTGACAACTGTCTGGATTTACCATTAGCGGTATGATAGAATGGCGGAGATAAATCAAATATTTCAACTTTCATAAGTTCGACCTTTAAATACTTATAAGGATATACTTACGATAATGTACACCTGCACCATCTTCAAAGCAGAAACAGACTCAGAATTTAAAAGGAATGAGGTACGTGAATAAAAGCGGACCCATAATTTAAATGTTATGAGGCCATCATTATATATTAATTACTAGTGATAAAATTTGATATGTATCTAGATGTTAATTACTAGTGATAAAATTCGGTGTGCAACTCTTTAAAAACTTAATAATTATGATCGATAACTTATTATTTAAGTATTAAAAAAAGTTCTAAAGAAAAAAAATATCAAACAGAGAGAGATTTTTCGCAATATGAGTACTACGGGAAGGGAAGGTGTTTGATTTAAGTCTATTTCAAACTTTAAAATTTCTAGTTTTTTCTCAATAAAAAGGAGTCGATGATCAAAAGGGTGTTCAAACTTTAAGATTATCAAAAACTTACACAAAAAAAAAAAAATCAAGATTAAGGGTATATTAATAGTCAAGTATTTGAAAATGAGTCTCAAACTCTCAGTTGTCATCGTGGAGTCAGAGTTGATGATGCCCACTATTTTATTGAAGTGATTGTTGAAGAAGGTTGTGACAGAAAGTATTTATATTTTTTCATTTGGGGAGCAAAAAGTTGTAATTTGAAGTTGTTGATTTGAAGGGTGATATTTACAAAGAGAATAAAATTAATTAAGTTGACAAGTATATACTAGTACTAAACTAAAACTGATTTTAGGGGGAAAAATTGATGTTACAGAAAGAAGGAGTAAAAGCTAAACATGAGTTTCAAACCCAGTCAACCACTAAAGGGAGGAAACTAAAGCACTCTACTCAACCATTCCTCCGGTCAAGCTTTTTTGTTTGGGGCACACGTAAATTATTTAAGGGGTCCCAACTGTATTTACAAATATATATATATGGTTTCTGCCAAAACTAACGGGGTCCCGTGACCCCTCAAGAGGCAAGGTAGGTCCGCCTCTGCACGTGAATGTAATTAAATATATGACTATATATATATATGTCGAAATTAACGCGGTTCGGTGATCCCTTTTCTCACAACATAGATACGCCTCTGCTTCAAAGCATCCAAGGGTGTATCCATAACCTAAATTATGGGACACGTGAACCTATGGTTCCTTCGCCAAACTAAATATTTTATATACCTATTTTCTAAAGCTGGTTCAGTATTATATACTGTTATTTATGCTCCATAAATATTGAATGATATACTTAATTTAATATTAATTATTTACTCCAAAAAAAAAAAAGCAATCAATTTTTACTTAACACTTTTTTTCTTTCATATTTTTAGCGGTGCACTTATATTCTAGAAATTCTGAAAGCAGCACGGAAAAATTTCTGACTTCCCTCCGTTTCCACAATAAGAAGAAAAAGTCGTTATAACTCAGCTACGACAAAACTTTTATTTAAAACTCTATTATAATGTTTCCATTTAGAAATTTCAAATTTGCACAACATCCTCGTGATCCTATTTGGAAGACCCAAACCTAGGTCCTTAAACCAACCAAAGGTTTAGACATGTAATAATTATATTGGATGTGTTGGAACTGGACTTTATTAATATAATGTTTTTTATTCTTATACAATTTAAACTTTTATCTCTATTTGAAAGGAACTAGTAAGTCGGGTATCACATAGAGCCAAATGGAGACCCAAATTTCAATTGTCTTCTCTTCTCACGAGGTCAATATGAAGTGTAAAATCAACAAGTTTTGGTTGATTAAATAAACTGAAAACAACATTTCAATCTTCACAATGGTATTCAACATTGGTCATATATGTATAACCGTTATCATATGATTAGAAATTAATACATATCAAATACTATCACTCTCCAATCAACACATTAGTTCTATACCCACGTTTAGTGCGTAGATAGATCGGATTGGTTCGAATTTTTTATTACCAAATCAAATCAATAATGTCGGATTTTTAAATGTATAAACCAAAAACCAACAAAGTCGGGTTTTCTATCTCGATTTTTTTCGGGTTTTCGGAGTTTTTCCCGATAAAGTCTTCATAGCACAAAATATGTAACTTGTGCTCCAAATATTTCTTTAAGCCTAGTAAAATATAATTGTATAATATATATCTTTTAAGAAAATAACATAATAATTTGAGATAAGTCATAGCATTATACTAAAATATTCAACAAAAAAAAATAATAAAATTACATAAATCAAATATTGCTAATTAATAAGGCATAATGAAAATTAACATAATCTAAAAATACTATATAGGTCATGCTAAAATAAGTACTATTAATTACATAACTAAACATTAAAGAAAAAGATAAACTAAGTTATGCATTTTCAATATAAACCAATGTAAAACTAAAAATAGATATCCAATATTATCGTCATTCCTAGTGTTGAATTGAATTTCTTTTGTTAGCATTAGTATTTATTTGAACCTTGCTTGAGTTACTACATTTATGGGCTATAAAATTTATTTACCATTCAAGAATGTTAAGTCCAAACTTGAAATAATATGTTAAAAGATAAAACTGTGAAAAAGTTTTAGAAATATTTATAAATTACTTTACAATAATTATTTATATTATAAAATATTTTTAAATAATGTATAATTGTACTATTGTGTTGGTTTGGTTTGGTTTCGGTTTGAGTTTTTTCAGTTAAAAGTCTTAAAACCAAACCAAACCAATTATGATTAGATTATTTTTTTCAATACCAAACCACATCGGATTTTTTTTCCGGTTTGAACTCGAATTATCGATTTGATGCGGTTTATCAGTTTTCTTTATATACCTACCCACGTTTATAATATATGAAAATTGGATAGCTTTCCCAACCTCTTTTTCTTTTCTTTTTTTATTAACTCTTTTTTCCTTGCCGTACTATGATATATAGTAGTATGATTTTATGGTGTTGTATTATTTTTGCTTTAAGAATGGATCTTTTTTTGTCTAAAAAAGGAAGATAGAAAAATGATGGTCTTTTTCTCCTTTTAACTATCCAATATTCAAAATTCATTGACCTTGACTAATTTAGTTTAGGATAGATTAATTAAAGAGAAATTTTCAGAAATCACTATATTTTAGTGATTATTAGCTTGTTATAGCTATTATTTATTAAATTATTTCCTATAGCTATATTTTCAGTTATTATAGATTGTATTCGATGTATTTTTGCTATTGTATTCATGAATACAGTAGTAAAATTCGGCGAAAAACAGGGGAGTCCAGCTAAGCAGAGAATGTATTCGACTGTATTCGCGAGCTGTATTCGTGAATACAGTAACAAAATTTGCGAAAAAAAGGTCCTCAACTGTTTAAAAACGGTAAGTGAATCAATTAACGCGATAGACTCCTAATATAACTCAACAAACTCAATTATAACATATAAAATTTGTATTTCCAGTTATAGAAAAGATTCTCAACCGAAAAACAACCCAAAACAGAGCAATCTTCAGAGATTCAATCCATCCTTTTTTTTTTTTTTAGTGGTATCTTTACAAATAGATTTATATATTGAAATTATATAATTACATTGAATACAGTTAAATACATAAAAATACATTGAATACATGAAGTATAGCAGGTCATCTATAGTGCAAAAACATATGAATACATACTGCAGATACATTTGAATACATATATACATCTGAATACATAAATTATATTAATTAAAAAAATATATGAATACATTCATGAAATACAGCGAGACTGTGAATACAATGAAATACATGGAATACAGCTAGACGTTGAAATACAATGAAAAAAAAGACAGTGAATACAATGAAATACAGCGAGATACATTAAAATACAATGAAAAAAAAGGTAACAGACTCTTCAAGGCAAATCAACTACTTCTTTTTTTTCTTTTGCCGTTTTATTTTTGCATTCCTTCACCTTGTGAAAATCTTCTTCTTATAATCTCGTAGAATGAAATTGAATTAGTTGGACTATGAATTTTGAATAACCAGTAGTTAAGCAAAAAAATCACTTCTCTACTTTCCATTCAAAATAGCGTGAAAGATGTTAGATCTTAGAGTTTTTCAACTTCAACTATTTTAGATCGTCACGTTTGAAACCTAAATGGTTTTCTAATGTAATCATCACTTCAGAAAAAGAAGAAGGTATCGCCGACCGGAGGAGGGGGTTAGGGGTGACACAACAAGGAAGAGGGGAAGTGGTTGCCAGTCGGATCTGTCGTTGGCGGACACAGCCCCTGCTAGGGTTTCTAAAAGCAGGGGAGGAAAAAACCGGGGGAAAAAGAGGAGAAAAAAGAAAGAGAAAGGAGGAGAGAGTGAAGAGAGAAAAATAATACACAGCGTATTTAATGGCTTAAAGGTAGGAAGTGATCATAAATAAATATTTTGCTATAAAAATTAAAAGGTAGCTATAGGAAATAATTTTTTTAAAAGAATATTTATTAATTATAATAAATAAGGTATCAACATTTACTATATAAGGTAAAATTTCCCTAATTAAAAGGAGTAATTCTTTTCTACCATGACCGTTTTCCTTCTCGGAACTCAAACCCGCAGGCCCAAACCCAAGATCTCCAGTTGAGGAGTAATAAAAAATGATGGCATTCATAAAATTATATAAGTAGGCAGATTCAAAATTCAAACTTTATATGTTCAATTTATAAGTTTCTTTTTTTTTTTTTTGCATTGAACTATCTTAAAAGTTATGGGTTCATATCTACTGTTTTTATAAATATATTAAATTTTACACATAAACTTAAACTCACTGTCAAAGGTTATGGATCCCATTGAACCGGTTACTAGAATACTACATAATCACATATATCTTCATTTCACCTTTTGCTGATGAAACTATGACGGAAATAATTCCTCATCGTTTTGCAACCAAATTCCATGAAATTCTAAGTTTTCTGCTTATAAAAAAAGAAAAGGTTAACCATCATACACATCACTTTGTTCCCTTTTTCCATAGAATCATATGGAGCGTTATTGTGATAATGTGGTCTTGGATATACCATTTGCATTTCGAAGCCAAGTGTGATTAAAAAAACGTAAAAGGCTATAACACTGTCAGTAATCGGTATTAATTAAGAGGTTTTTCATGGGATGGCAAACGGTGCGGGCAGTGTGGTTGTGGGGCACATCCGCGCACACCTGCGAAGACTCCAACCCGCCCTGCCCCGCAAAACAAAATGTACTGTTTTTAATCGCCCGGCCGCCCCGCCCCGGAAAACTTTTCATTCGCAAGACTAAAATTAAAGACCATTTTTAAAGATGAAGACATCCCGATCATCTCATCACGGTATAGTCAACAGTGTTATGTTGTGGTTAACTCAAGATACACAGCTAATACCAAATGGGCTATATTTTCTTTCCCATTTAAGAAGCATACGTTATTCACACTTTTCTCCCATGCAAGTCCTTTTGTTGTATTACTATATTATTACCTCATTTTCATGGTACCTACTTTTTACTATTTTTGAAGTGATTGATTCCAGTGTTCACTCTCAAATTGGAGCTGGCATGCACGTCTTTCACTTATTTTTCAACATATAAGTGATTGAGTTAATATATCCTTATTTTTCAAGTTTGAGGTGATTTGCTTTTTCATCTCTAATTTGGCCCGTTAATGTCAACAACATTTTAATGACATGTCTAACTTGCCAGACACCACTACATTTATTCAATACTAAGGACCAAATTTGGTCATGACTAATATTTTGCTAGTAACTGTCTATTCAAAAGAAATAGTTTTTGTGGTCAAAGAAAATTAAAGAATAATTCGGATTTTTAATAACCAATTTTATTTCACTTTTTTCCTAATATAAAGAGTAATAATATAATGAAAAATAAAACTGAGAGAATAAGGAAATATTAAATTTTATTGATAATTGTTGCTTTCTTCCAATGGTAGAGAATGACAAGAATATTGACAATTGTTAGTATTACTTAGTAGTTTTTCCGATGGGAATACAAAATATGGTGAGGGGGATTTATATAAAACTGTCACGACCCAAATTCCCAACCTTAGGGATCGTGATGGCGTCTAACACCACACTTGCTAGGCAAGCCAATGTTAGAAGTCGATTAACTACTTCTCATTATTTATCCATTTAGACATAATAAAATAATCTACAGTAAACTGAGTCTATTGGCTTTTAATGAATGATTCCCAATATAATAAAGAGAAATAAATAATTAACTAATTAAACTGAGCCACGAAACTAATCATATAAATGAATCTAAAACTACCCCAGAGTCTGGTGTCACAATTCACGAACTATTAAAGAATACTACATATAATGGCTGAAAGAAATAGTGTAACTGTTTTGAGTGATATAAAACAGTGTATGTAAAAATAGGAGAAGACTCTCGAAATCTGCGAACACCGGCAGATGTATCTCGTGTCTCCAAATGAATCGGGTGGTCGTCCTGAAACCTCTACTGCTGACTAGCACCTGAATCTGTGCAAAAGAGAACAGAGTGTAGTATCAGTACAACCGACCTCATATACTGAGTAAGTGTCGAGCCTAACCTCGGCGAAGTAGTGACGAGGCTAAGTCGGGCTTCAACAATATAATCGATAACAACAATAAATAATAAAGCCAACAGGAAGTCTAAACAAATAAATAAATAAGTACTGCAACAAAATAAATCAACTCAGCTATAACCAATTCTCAAAAAACTCTTCAAAATTCCAAACTTTAACTTTGAATAAGAGTAGTGCCAAAATATGAAAATAGTAATATAAAATAGAGAGTTTCAAATCTTCGTTTTTTCAACAAAAAAAAAACAGTAAAAATAAACATTTAGCTTTTCAAATCTTTATTTCCTTTGAAAATAAGTAAAAATATAAATGTCCTCCCTTATCGCTCCTTGTTGCGGCGTGCAACCCGCTCCCACCTGTCCTCCCTTATTGCTCCTCCTTAAAATATCACCTTTATCACTCCTGTTGCGCCGTCCAACCCGATCCCACCTGTCCACCCTTATCACTCCTTGTTGCAGCGTGCAACCCGCTCCCACCAGGCATATCATATCAATTTATTTAAGATTTCACAAATTCAGGACAAGCCTTTCACAATGCTTTTGTCTCAACAATTATAAATAATAAACTGCATTATTCTCATAACTTCATCAATAATCTTTCAACCATGAAACCAATAGGAATATCAAATATAAATACCTTTGATTCATACAAACAATATCAAACCTCTCAACCATGTTTATATCGCCAGGAAACCAACTCAAACAACCAATACTCTTTCCAAATAGTCACAAAAATAACTAACAACAATTCAACTAGGCCAAATAGTCATAGAAACAATAATGAACATATAACACTTAAGACAATGATCAAATAAGTGGGGAACGGGAAAGGGGATCATGTTTAACAAAAAATTTGGGTGGTGCATAGATACTCGTCACCACACCTATACACCACGCCCATGCATTTCACATAGCAAACAAATGGGGAGTCCTATTCCCTCAAGCCAAAGTTAGACCAAACACTTACCTCAATTCCGCAGGCCACTCACTGCTCAATTATTGCTTTTCCCTTTGAATTCACCTCTAAATTGCTCGAATCTAATCAAAATTAACTTAATATCATTAACTAATGCTAAAGGAACTAACTTTATTGAAAAATATAATTTTTCCTAAGTTTTCTCAAAAAAAGTCAAAACCCGACCCCGGGCCTGCTTGGTCTTAACTCGGGGTTCGGACCAAATTACGTTTATCGATTCACCACGAACCCAAATATGCTATTAGTTTTGAAATCCGAACTTAATTTTATATAAAAATTTAATTTTTACAAAACTCCATAATTCTACCCAAATCCTAGATTTTTACCATGAAAATTCTTTGTTTTTGCTTTAAAAGTGATGCAAAATAGTAAGGAATTGAAAGAACAAGGTTTGGAATTGATTACCTATGAATTGGGGATGAAGATTGTTGAGGAAAACTCATTTTAGGGCTGGAACCTCGAAAATTTGGAGAAGAAAGGGTTTTGCCTGATTTTTAAAAGGTATTTATAATAGCTGGGCTGGGGCTCTATACGATCGCATTAAATGGACTGCGATCATACATAGTATGGGGGACTTGAGCAGTGCATTCTCAAGGGGAGGGGTGCGATCGCACAGGGTATTGACCTCCCCTCCCCATGCCTGACTTAAAGCTATGCGATCGCATAACATACAATGCGTTCGCAAAGCTTGCCCGAACAGTGCTTCGCAATCCCACACATGGAGCTGCGTTCGCACAGGGTACCAAACAGGACCTCAAATTTTTACTCTGTGCGATCGCGGACTTTCCTATGCGATCGCATAGGACAAAATACCTGGACACCAGAAATGAAAAATCAGCAGTTATTATTAAGTGTAACCCCCCCCC
>ML398080.1:85642-99403 GCA_005239525.1 Nicotiana knightiana
GTGGCCTATCCGAAACTCACCCGAGCCCTCGGGGCTCCAAACAAATCATGCACACAAGTCTAAAAATATCATACGGACTTGCTTGTGCGATAAAATAATGAAAATAACATGTAAACCTATGAATTAAACCTCAAAACTCATCATTTTCAACAAAACTCTTAAAGTTCATAATTTCTCAACCGGATGTCCGAATCACATCATACGAACTCCGTTTTTCACCAAATTTCACAGTTAACCTCTAAATATCATAACAAAGCTGTACCGGACTCCGAAACCAAAATATGCACACGATACCAATGATTTCTAGTATTATTTCTTTTCTTTAATTCATGAACATTTCAGCAAAATAATTTCTTTCAAAAATTGATTTTTAAGGCTTGGGACCTCGGAATTCATTTCCGGGCACAAGCTCGAGTTCTATATTTTACTGCGGACCTCCAGGGATCGTCGGAACATAGATCCGGGTCCGTTTACTCAAAAGGTTGACCAAAGTCAACTTTTATCAAATTTAAATTCTAAAAATCACTATTTCTCATATTTCCACATAAAAGCTTTTCGGTTTCACGCCCGGAATGCGCATGCAAATCGAGGTATTTAATTTTAGTCTTTTTATGGCTATTAAGCATGGAACGGAGTCTAATTTTATAAAATGACCCCTTGGGTCATCACAATCTCCACCTCTAAAACAGACGTTCTTCCTCGAACGGACATAGAAAATTACCTGAAGTGGCGAACAAGTGTGGGTATCTACTCTGTATGTCTGACTCAGAATTCCAAGTAGCTGCCTCAATGGGCTGGCCTCTCCACTGCACACGAACTGAAGTAAAACACTTAGATCTCAATTGGTGAGCCTGCCGGTCTAAAATAGCTACCGGATCCTCTTCATAAGTCAAGTCTTTGTCCAACTGGACAGAGCTGAAATCTAACACGTGGGACGGGTCGCCATGATATTTCCGGAGTATAGATACACGGAATACCGGATGAAGTGAGGATAACCATGGAGGCAATGCAAGTCTATAAGCTACCTCCCCCACTCTATCAAGAATGTCAAACGGCCCAATGTACCTAGGGCTCAACTTACCCTTCTTCCCAAATCTCATAACACCCTTCATGGGCGACACACGAAGCAATACTCTCTCTCCAACCATGAACGCCACATCACGAACCTTACGATCAGCATAACTCTTTTGCCTAGACTGAGCTGCACGGAGTCTCTCCTGAATAATCTTGACCTTATCTAAGGCCTCCTGAACTAAGTTTGTACCCAAAAGCCGAGCCTCTCCCGGCTCAAACCATCCAACTGGCGATCTGCACGGTCTACCATATAACTCCTAATAAGGAGCCATCTGAATGCTCAACTGATAACTATTATTATAAGCAAACTTCTCTAACAGCAAGAACTGATCCCATGAACCTCCAAAATCAATAATACAAGCGCGGAGCATGTCCTCCAATATCTGAATGGTACGCTCGGGCTGTCCGTCAGTCTGAGGGTGAAATGTTGTACTCAACTCTACTCGGGTACCCAACTCACGCTGAACTGCCCTCTAAAAGTGCGAAGTAAAATGCGTACCCCGATCAGAAATGATAGACACGGGCACCCCATGAAGGCGAACAATCTCCCGAATATACAACTCAGCCAATCGCTCTAAAGTATAAGTACTAGCCACTGGAATGAAGTGTGCTGACTTAGTCAGCCTGTCCACAATAACCCAAACCGCATCGAATTTCCTCTGAGTCCGTGGAAGCCCAACAACGAAGTCCATAGTGATACACGCCCACTTCCACTCAGGAATATCTCTGCTGAAGCAAACCACCAGGTCTCTGATGCTCATACTTTACCTGCTGACAATTTAAGCAACGAGCCACATAAGCCACAATGTCCTTTTTCATCCTTCTCGACCAATAATGCTGTTTGAAATCTTGGTACATTTTTGCTGCACCTGGGTGAATAGAATACTTGGAGCTGTGAGCCTCCTCAAGGATCAACTCATGGAGGCCATCAACATTAGGCACACACAGTCTACCCTGCATCCTCAAAACGCCATCATCTCCAATTGTAACCTGCTTGGCATTCCCGTGCTGAACCGTGTCCCTAAGGACCGCCAAATGTGGGTTATCATCCTGCCGCTCTCGGATACGATCAATTAGAGAAGACCGAGCGAATATATAAGCTAGGAGAATGCGGGGAAAAATATCCAACCTCACGAACTGATTAGCCAAAGTCTGAATGTCTGAAGCCAACGGTCTCTTGCCAACTGGGATATACGCAAGACTGCCCATACTCACCGCCTTTCTACTCAAAGCATCGGCCACCACATTAGCCTTGCCCGGGTGATACAATATCGTGACATCATAATATTTTAGCAACTCTAACCACCTCCGCTGCCTCAAATTTAGATCTTTCTGCTTGAATAAGTACTGGAGGCTGTGATGGTCAGTAAAAATCTCACATGGCACACCGTAAAGATAATGTCTCCAAATTTTCAAAGCATGAACAATAGCCACCAACTCTAAGTCATGAACATGGTAATTCTTCTCATGGACTTTCAACTAACGAGACGCATATGCAATCACCCTGTCGTCATGCATCAACACTGCTCCAAGGCCAACTCTAGAAGCATCACAATACACCATGAAAGAACCCGAATCTGATGGTAACACCAACACTGATGCTGAAGTCAAGGCTGTCTTGAGCTTCTGAAAGCTCGCCTCGCACTCATCTTACCATTTAAATGGGGAACCTTTCTGAGTCAATCTAGTCATTGGGCTGCTATGGATGAAAACCCCTCCACAAAACAACGGTAGTAGCCGGCCAAACCTTAGAAACTCCTAATCTCTGTGGTTGTGGTGGGCCTAAGCATGTTCTTGACTGCCTCTATCTTTTTAGGATCAACCTGAATACCCTCAGCTGATACGATATAACCCAAAAAGGCTACTGAATCTAACCAGAACTCACATTTAGAAAACTTGGCATACAACTAATTATCTCTCAAAGTCTGGAGTTATATACGGAGATGCTGCTCATGCTCTTCCCTGCTGCGGGAGTATATTAAAATGTCATCAATGAACACGATCACAAAAGATTCCATATGGGGCTTGAAAACCCGATTCATTAAGTCCATAAAGGTCGCTGAAGCATTAGTCAGCCCAAAAGACATCACCAAAAATTCGTAGTGCCCATACCTTGTACGAAAGGCTGTCTTAGGGATATCGGATGCCCTAATCTTCCGTTGATGGTAGCCTGACCTCAAATCAATTTTCGAAAACACTCTAGCACCCTGAAGCTTATCAAATAGGTCATCAATCCTTGGCAATGGATATTTATTCTTGATAGTAACTTTATTCAGCTGTCTGTAGTCTATGAACATTCTCATTGACCCATCCTTTTTCTTTACAAACAAAACCGGTGCACCCCAAGGCGAGACACTGGGTCTTATAAAACCCATATCTAGCAAGTCTTGCAACTGTTCTTTTAGTTCTTTCAATTCTGGTGGGGTCATCCGATATGGAGGAATGGAAATGGGCTGAGTGCCCGGATCCACATGCAATACAGAAATCAATATCCCTGCCGGGTGGCATAACCGGCAGGTCTTCAAGGAACACCTCAGGAAACTCACGTACGATAGGAACTGACTCTATAGAAGAAACCTCGGCATCGGAATCACGAATATGGGCCAAATAAGCCAAACACCCTTTCTCCACCATGCGGTGAGCCTTGGCATATGAAATTACCCTCCTGGGAGAATGACCAGGGGTCCCTTTCCATTCTAATTGAGGCAACCCCTGTAATGCTAAGGTAACTGTCTTGGCGTGACAGTCTAAGATGGCATAATAGGGCGACAACCAGTCCATGACCAATATAACGTCAAAATCAACCATGTATAGAAGTAAAAGATCCACACTAGTTTCAAGACTTTCTATGACTACCACGCACGAACGGTATACTCGATCTACCACGATAGCATCCCCCACCGGTGTAGACACAGAAATAGGAACACTCAAGGAATTATGGGGCACATTCAAATACGAGGCAAAATAGGATGAAACATACAAGTAAGTAGACCCCGGATCAAACAAAACTGAAGCAGCTCTATCACAAACTGAGATAATACCTGTAATAACAACATCGGAGGACTATGCCTCAGGCCTGGCTAGAAATGCATATAGTCGGGGTTGGGTCGCACCACCCTGAACTGCGCCACGAGGAGGACCCCTGACATGTGGTCCTCCACCTCTAACGGGTTGGCCACCACCTCTAGCGGGCTGGCCTCCACCTCTAGCATGTTGACCTCCACCTCTAACATTCTGACCTCTACCTCTGATTACCTGACCCCTACCCCTGGCTGGCTGGGCAGGTGGTGCTGCAGCTGGTGCCGGAACTATGGCACGAGAATTCTGATACTGAGGGTGATTACCCAAGAACTTCGTACAAGATCTCTGAATGTTTCCATACTCACCACACTCATAACAACCATCCTGATACTGAGGCTGACCCTGGCGAACCGGCTGACCACGATAATAACTCTGGAGAGGAGGTGCTCTGATCGGGGCTGACTGATCAGGATAAGGAAAGTAAGAGCCACGACCTCCTGAAGCACCATGGGACATATGAAGTGCTGAATTAAATGGCATGGAAGATTGGCCTCTACCCCCAGTATCTCCGCCCCCAGACGAGGCACAGCTAAATCTACCGGAATGGCGAGGTCTTTTGTCTGACCCCTGACCTCTCATCCCAAGAACTGACTCAACCCTCCTAGCTATATTAGCTGCATCCTGAAGAGAAATATCGGACCCTGTTTCCTTGGCCATCTGCAACATAATGGGCTGAGCAAGGCCATCAATAAACCGTCTGACCCTCTCCCTCTCTGTGGGCAATATAAGAGTAACATGTCTAGCAAGATCCACAAAATGATTCTCATACTGAGTCGCAGTCATGTTACCCTGCTGGAGTGCTCAAACTAACGACGCTTATCCTCTCGAGTAGTGACGGGTATGAACTTCTCCAAAAAGAGATGAGAGAACTGATCCCAAGTCAGAGTAGGTGATCCAGCTGGCTTAGTCAACAAATAGTCCCTCCACCATTGCTTGGCGGAACCAGTCATCTGAAAAGTCGCAAAATAGACCCCATTGGTCTCCAGAATACCTATATTACGCAACATCTCATGACATCTATCTAGATATTCCTGAGGGTCCTCTGAAGTAGCACCACTGAAATGGACAGAAAATAGCTTAATGAACCTGTCGAGTCTCCACAAAAAATCCGATGACATGGCTGCCCCATTAGCGGGAGGCACTGCTGCAACTGGCTAAATTACCCCAACGGGATTGGCCACTAGAGTCTGAACTGCAGTGTGGGTGGCAAGAGTCTGGATCCCGCCTCCAGCCTGAGATATGGCTGTTGCAATAGGGAATATGCCCGTCTGGGCCACACTCTCCATCAAGCCCAGTAAACGGACCAAAGCATCCTGAAGGACCAGGGTGGCAATAAACCCCTCGGAACCTGAGTTGGCCCCGCTGGAACAGTCTAAGCTGGAACCCCTCATCAATCTCAATCTGAGGTTCCACAACTAGGGATGCTGCCTGAGCAACGAGCTAAGTCCTGCCCCTACCTTGGCCTCTGGCGTGGCCTCGGCATCTGCCCCTAGTAGGAGTTGCTGCTGTTGGAGGACCGTAATGCTGGTCAGTGGAAGATGAAGCACGTGTTCTCGCCATTTGCGAGAGAATAGAAGAATCTAATCACTATTTGGGATACAATAATCGCACGATAGAGTAGAAATAATAAAAAAAGAGTTGTTTCCTAACTCAATAGCCTCCGAAAGATAAGTACAGACGTCTCCGTACCGATCCTTCAGACTCTACTAAGCTTGTTCGTGAATTGTAAGACCTAAGAAACCTACTGCTCTGATACCAACTTGTCACGACCCAAATTCCCAACCTTAGGGATCGTGATGGCGCCTAACACCACAATTGCTAGTCAAGCCAATCTTAGAATTCGATTAACTACTTCCCATTATTTATCCATTTAGACATAATAAAATAATCTACAGTAAACTGAGTCTATTTGGATTTTAATGAATGATTCCCAATATAATAAAGAAAAATAAATAATTAATTAATTAAACCGAGCCACGAAACTAATCATATAAATGAATCTAGAACTACCCCAGAGTCTGGTGTCACAATTCACGAACTACTAAAGAATACTACAAATAATGGCTGAAAGAAATAGTGTAACTGTTCTGAGTGATATAAACAGTGCATGTAAAAATAGGAGAAGACTCTCGGAATCTGTGAACGCCGGCAAATGTACCTCGTGTCTCCAAATGAATCGGGTCGTCGTCCTAAAATCCTCTACTGCTGACTAGCACCTGGATCTGTGCAAAAGAGTACAGAGTGTAGTATCAGTACAACCGACCCCATGTACTGAGTAAATGTCGAGTCTAACCTCGGCGAAGTAGTGACGAGGCTAAGTCGGGCTTCAACGATATAATCGATAACAACAACAAATAATAAAGCCAGCAGGAAGTCTAAACAAATAAATAATTAAGTGTTGCAACAAAATAAATCAACTCATCTATAACCAATTCTCAAATAACTCTTCAAAATTCCAAACTTTAACTTTGAATAAGAGTAGTGCCAAAATATAAAAAAAGTAATATAAAATAGAGAGTTTCAAATCTTCGTTTTTCAAAAAAAAAAACAATGAAAATAAACATTTAGATTTTCAAATATTTATTTCCTTTGAAAATCAGTAAAAATATAAATGTCCTCCCTTATCGCTCCTTGTTACGGCGTGCAACCCGCCCCCACCTGTCCTCCCTTATTAATCCTCCCTAAAATATCACCCTTATCACTCTTGTTGCGGCGTGCAACCTGATCCCACCTGTCCACCCTTATCACTCCTTGTTGCGGCATGCAACCCGCTCCCACCAGACATATCATATCAATTTATTTAAGATTTCACAAATTCAGGCCAAGCCTTTCACAATACTTTTGTCTCAACAATTATAAATAATAAACTGCATTATTCCCATAACTTCATCAATAATCTTTCAACCATGAAACCAACAGGAATATCAAATATAAATACCTTTAATTCATACAAACAATACCAAACCTCTCAACCATGTTTCCCTCAAGTCAAAGTTAGACCAAACACTTACCTCAATTCCGCAGGTCATTCACTGCTCAATTATTGCTTTTCCCTTTGGATTCACCTCTAAATTGCTCGAATCTAATCAAAATTAACTTAATATCATTAACTAATGCTAAAGGAACTAACTTTATTGAAATATATAATTTTTCCTAAATTTTCTCAAAAAAATTCAAAACCCAACCCTGGGCCCGCTTGGTCTAAACTCGGAGTTCGGACCAAATTACGTTTACCCATTCACCCACGAACCCAAATATGCTATTAGTTTTGAAATCCGACCTTAATTTGATATAAAATTTTAATTTTTACAAAACTCCCTACTTCTACCCAAATCCTATATTTTTACAAAGAAATTCTTTGTTTTTGCTTTAAAAGTGATGCAAAATAGTAAGGAATTGAAAGAACAAGGTTTGGAATTGATTACCTATGAATTTGGGATGAAGATTTTTGAAGAAAACTCATTTTTAGCGCTGGAACCTCGAAAATTTGGAGAAGAAAGGGATCTGCCCGGTTTTTAAAAGATATTTATAATAGCTGGGCTGGGGCTCTATGCGATCGCATTAAATGGGTTGCGATCGCACAGAGTATGGGGGACTTGAGCAGTGCGTTCGCACGGGGAGGGGTGCGATCGCACAGGGTATTGACCTCCCCTCCCCCAGGCCTGACTTAAAGCTATGCGATCACATAGCATACAGTGCGTTCGCACAGCTTTCCCGGACAGTGCTTCGCGATCGCACACATGGAGCTGCGTTCGCACAGGGTACCAAACAGGACCTCAAATTTTTACTCTGTGCGATCGCGGACTTTCCTATGCGATTGCACAGGACAAAATACCTGGACACCAGAAATGAAAAACCAGCAGTTATTTTTAAGTGTAAAATACCCCGTGGCCTATCCGAAACTCACCCGAGCCCTTGGGGCTCCAAACAAAACATACACGCAAGTCCAAAAACATCCTACGGACTTGCTCGTGCAATAAAATCATGAAAATAACATGTAAACCTATGAATTAAACCTCAAAACTCATCATTTTCAACAAAACTCTTAAAGTTCATAATTTCTCAACCGGATGTCCGAATCACATCAAACGAACTCCGTTTTCACCAAACTTCACAGTTAACCTCTAAATATCATAACAAAGTTATACCGGCTCCGGAACCAAAATACGGACCCGATACAAATGATTTTTAGTATTATTTCTTTTCTTTAATTCATGAACATTTCTGCAAAACAATTTCTTTCAAAAATTGATTTCTAAGGCTTGGGACCTCGGAATTCATTTTCGGGCACATGCCTGAGTCCCATATTTTATTGCGGACCTCCCGAGATCGTCGGAACACTGATCCAGGTCCGTTTACTCAAAAGGCTAACCAAAGTCAACTTTTATCAAATTTAAATTCTAAAAATCACTATTTCTCATATTTCCACATAAAAGCTTTCCAGTTTCACGTCTGGATTGCGCACGCAAATTGAGGTATTTAATTTTAGTCTTGTTATGGCTTTTAAGCATGGAACGGAGTCTAATTTTATAAAATGACCCCTTGGGTCATCACAAAAATTATAATTTGTAATCGCTCCCCCTATTTATTTCCTGCCTGTTACTAATATTTGTTACATGAGTTACCCATTACATGGCTGATTTGTAATAGTTAAGATAATAATGACCAATCACGTATAATTAAGAATTATGCTGATCTCTTTCCATATTCGTGGTTATTAATGATCTTTTCATCTT
This sequence comes from Nicotiana knightiana, assembly GCA_005239525.1. Taxonomy (NCBI): domain Eukaryota; kingdom Viridiplantae; phylum Streptophyta; class Magnoliopsida; order Solanales; family Solanaceae; genus Nicotiana; species Nicotiana knightiana. The sequence goes on from ML398080.1 coordinate 94,534, forward strand.
TGTAGCTTCTAATGTCCTTAATTATCAACCACAAACCTATTTTCTCTAGATACAATATTTTCGTAGACAATCCCGTGGGTATAACTCATATCTTTCATCATAAAATTGGTCCACAAGGTGGGTTTATTTTCCATCACTAGTGTTTATTTTTCATCAATACAATAACAAATATTGAACTTTAAATTCTATTGATCATCAGTATTAGACTTACCGAACTTCAGCATTTGAAATACTGGTGAATTAATGGATAAATTTTTTGTGGAACTTGATTTTCAACCACAAATGCAATTTTTTTTTCTATGTGAAAAGTAATGTACAAATACAACTCGACATCCATATACTCTTTTTCAACTACAATGAATATTGTCCATCTTGGTGTCTCTTGTCCGTTTCAAAATTGAGAAAAAGACATAAGAACAAGACTAGTCTTACTCCTTGAAGACATCATGTTAGAAGGAATTTGATTGTTTATATATTGATGTCACGATCCAAAATTCACTATACATCGTGATGGCGCCTAACGCCGCCATCAGGTAAGCCAATGGCGATTTACCAACATTACTCATTTTAGTATATTTTTTATATTGAAAATTTTTCTTAATTTAACAGTATATCATAAAATTTACAAAATGAATGAAATATTGACGTGAACCACAATAATGAATAATCCGAAGGAAACCTTCAAAATCCGGTATCACAAGTACATGAACAATTTCTAAGAAGTATAATAATAATAATACAATATCTATCTGAATGTAATAAGACAGAATAAAATAAATAGTACAATAGAGACTCAGTAGACTGCGATGCTTAGCCTGAATGCAGCTCATATAAAGTCTCCTCAACAGGTGCGCCTACGCACCAAGATGATCACTAATGACCCTTCAGATCCTGTACATTTAGTGCAGAAGTGCAGCATGAGTACGTAAATCAATGCGTACCCAGTAAGTATCTAGTTAATGGGGTAAATCTGTAACTCATAACTTTCTAATTAATTCCTTTAAGGCATAACTTTCTCAATTTTGTATTTTACCTTAATACAGAACAATGCCAACTGTTATACCAAATAACTAAGAAACACCATAGTATGCGGGGCACCAGTGGAAAGACTAGCTCGTGAACTTTCGGCTACTAGCGATATAACGCACGCTACTAGAATAATGTGTGCACTGCCGAGGGTCGAGTGGCACGAACTATAGATTCATCTATATACTGCCAAGGCGTTCGGCTTGCTCCACAAGAAAGGGAAGGAATTTCTCGAAATTACGAGACGCGTGCTTACATTATCACACATGAGCACAAAATAAATATAATCTTTTTACCATTTTTCAAATAACTCGCCCACCACTCAAGTGTTAAGACTTGGACTAGTATAAATATTTTGTTATTTCTAAATCAATTACATTTATAACTTCAAATAATTAAGCCGGCACAATGAGTACAAGCATTTCAAATATTACATGATAAGATCCTAAATCTACCCGGGCATAAATATTCCATAGCTACGTACGGACTCTCATCACCTCGTGCGTACGTAGTACCCACAACTAGTTGCACATAATAATAAATAACACCTAGGGGTAGTTTTCCTTTTACAGGGTTAGACAAGAGACTTACCTTGCTCCGAAGTTACATAACCGGCATCAACTCCCCTCAAACACCTCAAACCAAAGTCCGTCGATCCAAAACTATTCAAACAATGAACAAACCAATCAAAAGGTACTCTAATACTCTTAATTAAACAATTTCCAACTATTTAACACAAATAACCGGATTCTTAATCAAAGCTATTTTAAGAAATACTCGGACTTCTGATAACCAAAAAAATTCACTAAGAACAATAATAGAAATTAGACAGAAATGTAAATATATTTCAGTAGTGGTTCGAACGTGTGTCTACAAGTGAAATCTTACTCCCTTTTATAGGGAATTTCTTAATATAACGTCTACTCTTCTTAATGATTGAGCATTAATGGATATTTATATCATTAATGTAACGTTAAAATAGGTAATCGTAATTGTTGTGTGAAGATTCTGTAACGTTTAGCTCATTGATTGAAGATCTATGAATCTGCCCTTTATTTGCCCTGGTTCATTCTGACCGTGTCTCTTCAACTCCTCAATTAGACTGGAGCTTCCGCTTTTAATTCTCTCGTGGGTGTTTACCCCATACCTCTTTGTTCCGTACCTCTTTCTAAGCTTTCATCCAGTTGTTTCTCTTCCATTCCTCCACGTATATTGCTTTGTCATCCAAGATATTACACGTGTAATGTCTATTTTTTTACCAATACATATAATCCCCCCACTTACCATTTATTTATCAATTGAATATTTGGTAAGTGGATATTCATTTATGAAGGGATTTTTTTTGTCGGCGTTTTACTCTTACCATTGCATTTGTCTCTGAACGTACGCGTCGCTTGTCACTTCTATTAAATGCATGTGCCACGTGGTGATTCCGGATTGATTCTGCAATTCATCAGCGCACTTTAGGGCTTTTTGCGGTTGCATCAGTCACAAAGTGACAGTTTTAATAATGACTTTCACATCATGTATAAATACTCAATGCAATTTCTCCCTTTGTTGTGACAGTAGCATTATTGAATCCGGATAAGGAACATGCTTTTGGAATTATATGGTCTCCCATTAGCATCTCCTCCACCACTCTTAGTAGAATGATGTTAACTGAACTACCTAGATCAATCAATACTCTTCTCACGCTAGTGTCATATATAAGTAAAGATATTACCAGTGCATCGTTATGTGGGATAAATAACCTATCTGCATCTGCATCGTCAAATGTTATGCCATCAGCCTCCAAGGTTTCACGAATCCGTTTCCCGTGGGTTATTGTGAACTTCGTTGTCTTTTTTGCTAAGGTATAGGTCACGCCATTAACCTCCTCTCCTCTATTTATCACATTTACTGTTCTCTTCAGAGACGGTGGTTTTGGGGGCTCCTGCCTGTTCTTCATATATGTCCGCTTACCTTTTTCACTAAACAATTCAGTTAGATAGCCTTGTTTTAATAAGTGTTCTACCTCACCTTACAGTAACCTGCATTTTGATGTTCCGTGCCCGTGGTCGTTGCAAAATCCACCTTCACATCAATGTTATTACCCCATACTTCTTTAAGCACAATTACATTAAGAGTCACCACATATATTTTTCTTTCACAATAATACAACTATTTATTTATTTATTTTCTTTTTCTCTTTTTTTCCTTTTTTTTTCAAGTGACTCTTACTTTTTCAAAACAATGCACATTTCTCCTTATTTCAATTATTCCCCTCAAGAACCAACCTACCACCCCACACTTTAATTTTTCCATATTTCATCACATTTCCAGTGCTTACGAGAGGTGACAAGGTTCAAATATATGATCAATTCAAACAAAGAGTATGGCTTGTCATGTGGTTGCCAAAGAAACGGGATTATAGGCTTAACGGGGTTAAATACGATACATAACAATTAGGTGGGTAAAATATATATACTAAAATCAGGGATATACTATTCTATACTAAAATTCTATGAAATAACTAATTATCAAGTGACAAGAATTATTGTGATGTATTCAGTAGAGACAAATATTCCAGGGTTGTGGTCTATTCACCACTCGTATTGCATTCTAATTAACTCTCCCTTTCATATAATTCACTCATGGTTGCTAATTAATCGATAAACGCTCTCATAGCCTTCTCCCGAAGCACTACTCGCCTATTCTCAATAGATTAACGCCTATATTCCTATGAAATTAATCTATTAGAACGCACTAAGATTACGATGTTTAATTAAGCACGGTGACTAGGTATATTCCTATCCTAACCACAAATCCGCTCCCCTGAAGGGTTAAGATCGCGCTCTCTTCAATTCTTCTCTAATCTATATACGGCTTTCCCAAGCATAACATAGATAGTATATAGAACCTAATTGATGGCCAAACAATTAAGCAATTAAACACAGAATTGAAGAAACAACCATATATTGAGTAAACTATATTCAAAGTTAAATTAATGTTGAATGACAATATTCATGGCTAAACCACAACCCCAGAACAATGGGTGTTTAGCCACTCATGCTATGATCAAACAATTGCATAAGTGTGCATGAATTGAAAATACTCGAATAAAAATGAAGAAAACTGATAATCCTTGCTCCTTCAATGATCTTGTGTGTGTATTTTGCTCCCAAATTCGTCTCCTCCCCTCCAAGATGTGTTCTTGGGTCTATTTATATGGTTGGGATAAACCCTAACCGTGTAAGAGACTCCTATTCCCACTTGGAAACACTTAAAAACCTTTAAAACTCGGACTTCACCGAACCAGGCACCCTGGCGTTTGGGGTGTAACGCCTGGCTAACGCCAGGCACCCCCTGGCGTTTGGGGTGTAACGCCTGGCTAACGCCAGTCTTGTCCCGGATCGCTCTTTTTTGACTCTTGCGCGTAATTTCCGACGTTTATGCTCTCATTTAGCTCGGCTTCCATTTCTAACTCACGTACACATTAAATAAACTCCATTAGGCACATATGACGTGTATTTTTATCATTAAAGCACATAAAATGCAAGGTATATAATGCTTAAAATCATGAATTATGGCCACGCATCAACACCACACACTTAGACTCTTGCTCGTCCTCGAGTAACATCCTTCACACGTACATAATTCATTAACAAGGAGTATTTTACATTTCAATCACACACATTACCCCTTAACTTTGATCGATACCGACAATCAAGCATGAACATACAACATTTCACATTCTTTCCCTGCTTTAAACATGCCCAAGTGTAACAATTTAATCAGTCATACCAACAACCTAATCGCAACCACCAAACCTCAAGAATCGACTTGCAACCACTAAGCCCTCTCA
>ML398082.1:0-15516 GCA_005239525.1 Nicotiana knightiana
TCGCAAGTGACAAGTTTGTATTTCAGCACGATTACCGTGAGTAGTAATCCTATCGCAATTTGTGTTTTCATAACTTACATGATTTACACATGATTTTTAATATGAGTATGTTACCGATTATTTTGAGTTATATGTGGGACAAGTCTTTTACTCGATATGATGCCGAAATAGTTATTTGAGATGATTACCGTTGTTCTAAAGATTGCCGTTGTCACTAGATCTATTTTACCGTTACTAGAATTTACTCTTACCGAAATGAAATTTTATGATTTGATAAAAACCGAAATCTCCTATATTATTTTAAAATATTCTTTATGAGTATATACGGATTACAAAGACAAGTATAAATGGGAGTAGACATTGAACGATCCCGTAGCTAACGGCGGATTCGTTAGACCTGGTGAACCTTGTAATTATCGATTACCATTACAGGCCTCGCTAGTGGGAAGGTAGAACTAACATACCGTTACCGATTTCCCTCAGGTAGGGACTACCGTTATATTTGACTTCTTGCGAAGAAGTCCACAGTTATACCGATTACATGATCCGTTCATTGAAACCACCCAAAATGAACATTGATATTATACAACGGTTATCAAGCTTATTACTAAATTGTAAATTGTATTATACTACAAGAAAAACATGATGGGACTGAAAATTGTTTATTATTTCTAAAAGGGCATTCTTATGATATTTTCTGTTTAATATACTAGCATGTTTTCTGACTTGTCCCCAATTAAAAAATGGTTATGGTTGAGTGTTATTACTCACTGAGCTAGCGACTCACTCCCCGTTATTTTTTTATAGAGACAACAGTTGATGCGAGCGAGGTTTTTGTTAATTAGAGTATACGAGTTGATAATTCCTGGTGATCCCCGCACTTGTTCGCTTGGGCGAAGAGTTTATTTATTGTTATCGTCTTTTCCTTTGAACTCTTAGAGTCGCTACATAGTCATTTTTATTAGTGTCATGAGTATTTATCTGTTATATTGAACTAGTTACAGTATTGCACTTTTCCTTCGTATTTTTGAGATGGAATTTAGTATTATTATGTTAGTAAGTTTGGTAATATTGGTAAAAACTCATTTTTGGTTAGTTGGTGAAGATTGTGACTAATTTAGGTGAATATTGGTTGGTTGTTATTTGTTTATGAGACTGAATTTTTTTTGATTGTCCTAAAACAGGGGAAACTCTGTCCAATTTTTTGTAAAATATCGATGAGGCTTACTTGGAGGCACTTGCTCCCAGGCGTCGGTCATGATCCTAAATTGGGTCGTGACACTAGGGGAAGGGGTTAGTTCATGAGGGGTCAGTCCAACAGACCCATTCAGCCATCACCACCACCTGCTTGGAGTGCTTTAGCACGACCCTATTTCAGTGACATTCTAGAGAGTACTTACCGCTTGCCTGGTATTCAGGTCATCATTGTTAGACTTCACGTCAGCAGTCTACTGTTTTGAAGGGTTGTTTCGAGTGCGAGGATCTTGGCCACTGAAGAGGTTTTGTCCCAAACTTCGAGGCGAGACTAAGCAGCAGGATTATCGGCGCATGATTACTGCACCAGCTGTCACACCAGCTGTTCGGCTGCCCAGAGGCGGAGAGCAGGTGGGTAGGGGCCATCCTATAGGTGGAGGATAGTTAGGTGGCGCTACAACTAGGTTCTATGCCTTTCCAGCCAGACCAGATGCAGTAGCCTTAGATGCTGTGATCACATGTATTATTTCAATCTGCGGTAAGAATGCTACGGTACTATTTGATCCAGGGTCTACATATTCATATGTTTCATCTATGGTTGCTCATTTTGTGGTGTTTCGTGCAAGTCCTTGGGTACTCCTTTATATGTATCCATGCCAGTGGGCGATTCTGTTGTAGTGGATCAGATTTACCGGTCCTGTATCGTGACTTTCTATGTTTATGAGACTAGAGTAGATCTATTGTTGCTTTATATGATCATCTTTGAGGTCATCCTAGGCATGGACTGGTTGTCTCCATATCATGCTGTGATTGATTTCCATGCCAAGACTGTTACCTTAGCGATACTAGAGTTACCTAGATTGGAGTGGAAGGGTTCATATGTCTGTGCATCTAGTTGGGTTATCTCTTTCCTGAAGGCTCGACACATGGTCGAAAAGGGTTGTTTACCTATCTAGCTTATGTTCAGGATGCTGCTGCAGAGACTCCAATGATTGATTCATTGCCCGTGGTGTGGGAGTTCTCCGATGTGTTTCCTTCTGATCTACCAGGCATGCCACCAGATTGTTATGCGGATTTTAGGTAGATTAAACATCGAAAAATTATGAAAACTTGGGGAGTTTGTGAAAAACCTAGGGTTTTGGTAAAAATGAAATTTGACCACGAAATTGGTTATGGAATTATGTAAAAAGTATTTATTTGAGTTCGCGAGGCTATGGTTGATATTTATCTTTGAAAATTTTCGGAATCCAGGCACGTGGGCCCGGGAACAATTTTAGGAATCTTCCTATTTGGGTTGGGTAATTATTCTAATATCTAAATATGAACTTTTGAGTATATATTAATTAAATTATATAATATTTGACTTTTTTGGGATTGTTCGGCATCAACTTGGGGCTTTTAGAGCGGATTAGTGGACCGGAAATGAGCTTGGGAACGAGGTAAGTCTCTTGTCTAACCTTATAAGAGGGAACTCATCCCCTTAGGTGTATCTTATTGTATATTACTTGTGTGGGGATATACGTACGGACGAGGTGACGAGAGTCCGTGCATAGCTATATTCCATGATATGTCTGGGTAGACTTAGATCTACATCATGGTTTTAATTGTAGTGTTGTGCTTATCTTGCGTATTGACTATCTTGAATAGAGTTTAGACTAGTGATTTTAAAGTAGCAATTATTGACTTAGCCTTATTATTTTGGAAAGTTGAGGAAGACCTAATAACTTTGAAAAATCCATGTCCTCTCGCGCCGCAAGTACTTTCGCGAGCGAGGTAAACTTCTCTACTCTAATGGGATCGGACGGTTTGCCTCAGCAGTATAGTAGTACCACTCTAATGGGATCGGACTGTTCACCATGGTAGTATGATAACACCACTCTTATGAGATCGGTCCGTTCGCCTCGGCAGTATGATAACAACACTCTTATGGGATCGGGCCGTTCGCCTCGGCAGTATGATGGTAATACTATTCAATGGGATCGGGTAGTTCGCCTAGGTAGTACAAAGTACCACTATTCTTATGGGATCGGGACGTTCGCCTCAGCAACTTCGTGCTTAATAATCGAAAGGGGTTCCAGTTTGGATCATTGAGTTCGTGTCTTCACAACTAGTTATGAGATGTTGGTGATGTGTTACAGACTCCTGATGTATTTATTGTTGGTGCTTTTATTTGTCTCATTGATACATGTTGTATGCTCACCATGTCTACTTTATGCACTTTTATTATTATTATTTTTGACATCTAGTAAGTGTCAAGTCGACCCCTCATCACTATTTCTTCGAGGTTGGACTAGATACTTACTGGGTATGAGTTATTCTCCATACTCACGCTACAGTTCTGCAGTGATGTGTAGGTACTGATACAGGTTCCATCAGTGGTAACGCAAGCGTGTAGTTGATTATCTACGGAGACCTAGGGGTGATGTGCTTGCCTTGCTATGATTCGCATCCCCAGAATCTTTTTCCATCTTATTTACTGTTCATGTATGCTACTTTCGGACAATAGTTTTTAGTAGTTTTGTATATTCTCTAGACTGCTCATATACTTGTGACGCCGGGTTTTGGGGATTGGAAGCACACATGATAGTTTATAAGTATCTTTGTTTTATGTTTTGATTATCTAACAAACTTAATGTCAAGAACCAGATAAAGAACCTGATTCACTTTTGGTACACATTCCCAAGCGCATAAAAATAACCTAACTCAACCTGGAGATGCCTGTCAGAACTTCAGAAGTTTAAGAATCAACACAGGGAACATGTGGTCTTAGGTTCCCCTGGTGATTATACTAATTCAACTCTCCACAGCAGGAAAGTGACTGACTGCACACGCAACAGTACAACACAGTGCAACAACCACTTCCATTGAGAAGGACCTTGTACCATTAGTTGCTTACATCATTCAAGTGATGTCATCAATGTTATATTAAAATTAAACCAATGACAAAACATCACTTGAAAACTAGAGAATTTACTCAAACACTCCAAGTGATTGATCATTAAGAAAATGATTTTCTAGTGCATCAAGAACAAAGAACAACACTGCTACGGACCAATTCCCATATCAAGTCTTTGTATGTCCTTAGTAGAGTTGTAACTTTGTAATAGTTCTTCAACTGTAATTCCTACTTAGCTTGTTTATAAGCATTGATTAGGAAATCACGTAAATAATAAATTTCAGTGTTTGTGTCTTGGATAGAGTTAGCCAAGTTGTGAAGTCTTTGTAATAGGGGTATTACAAAGTGGCTTGTAATAGGTGTGTTACAAGTTAGTGAGGGATTAAATAGTTAGTTCCTAGGTTACATATGTTGTAATCTAAAAGTTTCTCAGTAGTGAAGTTGAAATCCTACAAGTGTAGGTCGTGGTTTTTAATCCGGTTGAGCTGAGAATTTTCCACGTAAAAGCTATCAGTGTTATTTACATTCTGTTGTGTGTATGTGTATAATATGTGAAAACTAATAGAGAACATGGTCTCTATATAGTTTGGCGGACCCTCAAATTTTATCAATTGGTATCAGATCAAGTTCTTTCTATCAGGCTAACGCCTAGAAAGGATCCTCATGGCTACTCCACCAAACTTTAAAGAAGGTCAGTCTACTTATAGGACACCTAGGTTCAATGGTCAGTACTATGGGTGGTGGAAGAGTAGGATGCACGACTTCATCATGGCCAAAGATTCTGAGCTATGGGATGTCATCTGTGACAAACCTTTTGTTCCTACCAAGAATCTTGGAGATCCAACTGTAGCTATTCCTAAGACAAGGAAGGAATTTAATGATGTTGATTGAGAATAATTTTTGTGCAAAGAAGATTCTTGTCTGTGGCATAGGTCCTGAAGAATACAACAGGTTATCTGCATGTCAATCAGCAAAATAAATGTGGGAAGCTTTGCAGACATCTCATGAGGGAACAACACAGGTGAAGTAATCCAAAATCTACATGCTCACCATTGAATATGAGCTCTTCAGGATGAAGGATGATGAATCCATCCAAGATATGCACACTCGATTCACCTCCATCATCAATGAGCTTCACTCTCTTGGTGAAATCATTCCTAGAAACAAGCTCGTCAGAAAAATACTTAGTGTACTGCGTAGTTCTTGGGAAAGCAATGTAAACGCCATCACTGAGGCGAAGGACTTGCAGACACTAACCATAGATGAGCTTGTTGGAAACTTAAAGACTTATGAAAAGAAGAAGAAGATGGACAATGAAGAAGAGAGACCAAAAGAGTGAAAAACATGGTCCTCAAGATAGACAACAATGACTCAAGTAGTGAAGACGGTGATATGGCATACCTGATAAGAAGATTTCAGAAAATGGTTCGCAGGAATGAAGGTATTCCAAAAAGGGCAGTTCTAGAAATCCAAAAAACTAGGATCTCTGTCATAAATATGTCAAGATAGGACACTTCATCAAGGAGTGTCCTTCCCTAAAGCAAGATCAATTTAAGCACAACTCAGAAAAAGCATCGAAGAGGAACCCGGTTCCTGATAAACGCTTCAAGAGAAAGAATACCGGTGACAATGTTGTGAAACAAGCTCTTATTGCATGGGGAGACTCCTCCAGCGAGTCTGAAGAAGAAAATGATCATAGTGATAGTTCAATGATGGCAGTGGAAATTGAAGCAATTGAGTATGACTCAATTTTTTCTTTGATGGTTCAATCTGATGACGATGAAGATGACGACGATGATGAGGTAAATTTTTTGGATATTTAGAGAAATTTGATATCTTACTCTCCTAAAAATCTCATGTCATTAGCAAATGTATTAATTTATGCTTACCATAGTCTTATAAATGATAAAGATGCGTTAACTATGGAATTAGGAGAAGCTGAACAAACTAGAGATGACCTAGTAGTCGTTGTAGTTGATTTAAAAGAAACAATAGAGAACCTAAAAATGAAAAGGATGCCTTAGATGAAAAGATTTCAAGTATAGAAATTGAAAGAGATGATCTAATGGTAGTTGTGGTAGACTTAAAAAAACCATTGAGTGTGTAAATAAAGAAAAAGAAGCCTTAACTGAGAGAGTTGCTAACATTGAGCAAGATAGATATGACCTAGTAGTGGTGGTAGTAGACTTGAAGGAGATAATTGAGGAACTTAAAATGGAGAGTAGGCGTGGAAACTATGAAAAGGGAAAGGAAGTTGCGAGTGAGGAACACATTAAGCTTGAAAATGAGTTAAATTTAGTGAACACCAGTCTGTGTGCTGAGCTTGAGAAAAACAAATAACTTCAGGAAGAAATAGGAAGAGTGAAGAGTGATCATGAAAAATCACTCAAGTGGACCTGGTCCTCTAATGCTATTAATGCCATGTATGTTAACAATGGAGGAACATTCAGGGAATTGGGTTTCAAAGGGATAAGACTCCCTACAACCCTCATAGCAAGTATGTTTTTGTACCCGATAATTGGCTGTGTACCCATTGTGGTAATAATGGCACCTCAAGGAAAACTTCAAGGCCAGGGTTCAGTCTCATCAGAAAAATAAAGTCTTTGCTGAGAGAGTAACTACTGCTAGAGGACCTGGCCTTTCACATAGAAAATACATGCTGCCTGCATGGACTAAAAGAGCCCACATTCATCCCTCCCCTCATTACAAGGGACCCAAAATTGTTTGGATTACTAAATCTAACCCTTCATTTCCTTGTGCAGGGAGCAGTTAAGGGGAACAACCAACAGTGGTACATGGACAGTGGTTGCTCAAAGCACATTACTGGAAATACAATCGATTTTCTTTCATTGAAAGCCCTGCAATAAGGGAGTGTATCCTTTGGAAATGTCAAAAAGGGATACATTCTAGGAGTTTGAAAGATTGGGAAGTCACCCTCACTCACTCACTCAATTAAGAACGTGTACTATGTCAATGGCCTGAAGTACAGTCTCTTGAGTGTTTCTCAGATATGTGACAATGGAAATAAAGTGGAATTCTTGTCCCGGATATGCACAATCACAAATCTTGTGACTGGTGAGGTGGTGCTTTCGGCCAAAGGATACCAGAATATATATGTTGCTGATTTTATGTCCCTGCAAAGTGGTGATCTAAGCTATTTGAGAGCTGTTGATGGCGATGCTGAACTATGGCACAGAAGGCTGGGGCATGCAAGCTTTTCACTATTGAACAAACTGGTCTAGAAATCCCTGGTCCGTGATTTGCCCAAGTAAATCTTCAAGGAACCCAAAGTGAGCGAAGCTTGTGATAAAGGAAAGCATGTCAGATCTTCATTCAAGCCCAAAAAGGAAGTCAGCACTTCAAGGCCACTTGATCTTCTCCATAAGTATCTATGTGGACCAATGAGAGTGCCAAGAAGAGGAGGAAAAAAATATATTTTGTGATAGTGGATGACTACTCCAGGTTCACTTGGACTCTGTTCCTCAGAAAAAAAATGAGACTTTTCAAGTATTTGTTGCCTTTGTCAAGAAGATCCAAGTGAAGATGAGAATAAATGTGGTTTGCATCAGATTAGACCATGGGGCAGAGTTTAATAATGCCAAATTCGATGAATTCTATATTGAAAATGGAATTACTCAGAACTTCTCAGCTCCAAGAACACCACAGCAAAATGGAGTTGTGGAAAGGAAGAACAGGACTCTTGAAGACATGGCGCGGACAATGCTAATTGATAGTGGGATTACAAAGAATTTCTGGGCAGAAGCTGTCAATACTGCTTGCTATTTGGTGAACATGTGCATGATCAGATCCCTTCTAAACAAAACACCTTATGAATTGCTGAATGGAAGGAAGCCCAAGCTGACTCATTTGAGGACATTTGGCTGTAAATGTTATGTTCTCAACAATGGCAAGGATCAACTTGGAAAAATTGATGCCAAAAGTGATGAAGGAATCTTCTTGGGTTACTTGCTCAAAGTAAAGCTTACAAAGTATACAACAGAAGAACCTAGTGTGTTGAGGAGAGTGTACATGTGATCTTTGATGAGTCTCACCTCTCTTGTAAGAAGGAAAAGAATGCTGATCAAGATGGAGAACCCTTATTAGTTCCAGGTGAAGTTATTGACATGGGAAATGGGAAGGCAGACATGATGAGTCATGTCAAGGAATCTAGTGAAGATGATAAAACTACTTCTCCATCCATTGGAGAGGAACCTGGTTATAATATCACAAAAACTGAAACTAAAAATAGAGTTGTTGATGCAGTCCAAGGCACTCCACTTGATGAAGTAAGAAGCGGCCAAGAACCTCAGTCAGACATACCTGGTTCCTCTACTAATGAGATTCAAGTACCAAACTGGAATCACAAAAGCTCACATCCTTTTGACAACATAATCACCCCTCTTGATTCAGGAGTTCAAACCCGATCAAAGGCTAGAAATTCACTTTCCTTTTCAGCATTTCTTTCCCTAACAAAAATATCAAAGAAGCACTGAAAGATGCAGACTGGATCATAGCCATGCAAGAGGAGCTGCATCAATTTGAGAGAAACAAGGTATGTCACATGGTTTCTAGACCTGCAGATCGTACCATCACAGGGACCGGGTGGGTATTTAGAAACAAACTTGATGAGTTTGGAAATACAACAAGAAACAAGGCTAGGCTTGTAGTCCAAGACTACAATCAGGAAGAGGGTATCGATTATGATGAGACATTTTCTCCAGTTGCTCGAATGGAGGCTATCCGAATTCTTATTATATTTGCATCTCATATGGAGTTCACATTGTTCCAAATGGATGTCAAAAGTTCCCTTCTGAATGGCTTCCTGAAAGAAGAAGTTTATGTCAAGGAGCTTCCTGAATTTGAATATCACGAGCATCCTGAGCATGTGTTCAAGATGGATAAGGCGTTGTATGGGTTAAAGTATGCTCCCCGAGCTTGGTATGAAAGGTTGTCAAAGTTTTTTCTAGAAAATGGCTTTACAAGAGGAAAAATTTACAACACTCTTTTTCTGAAGAAACAAGGGAGGAACCTGCTCATAGTATGAGTATATGTTGATGATATCAGTTTTGAAGCCACAATTAACTCTCTACTCTCTTTGTGAAGAGTTTGCAAAACTCATGGGGAGTGAATTTGAGATGAGCATGATGGGAGAATTGAATTTCTTCTTGGGACTTCAAGTGAAGCAATCTACAAATGGAACATTGATAAGCCAGCAGAAGTACATCAAAGAGCTGCTGAAAAGATTTGACATGGAAGCATCGAAAGTTATCGACACTCCCATTGCCACATCTTTACGACTAGACATGGATGAACCCGGTTCTCCTATAAATCAAACCATGTATAGAGGCATAATTGGATCACTCCTGTATCTCACTGCAAGCAAACCAAACATTGTGTTCAGCATGGGTCTCTGTGTAAGGTTCCAGTCAAACACAAAGGAATCTCATCTGAAAGCTGCTAAAAGAATTTTGAGATATCTTAGAGGAACACATGACTGGTTCTCTACTATCCTTTAGGTGATAATTTTGATCTCATTGGGTATGCTAATGCTAATTATGCAGGATATCTGGTGGACAGGAAAAACACGTCTAGAATGGCACATTTTCTGGGGTCCTGTCATATCTCATTGGGTACAAGGAAGCAAAACTGAGTAGCACTCTCAACAGCTAAAGCAGAATATGTAGCAACCACTTCTTACTGTGCTCAATTTCTGTGGATCAAGCAACAATTGGAAGATATTGGGGTGTACACAGATTGTGTACCTCTCTTATGTGAAATACAAGTGCACTCAACATGGCCAAAAATCCAGTCCAACACAAGAGGACCAAGCATATTGATGTACGCCATCACTTCCTCATGGACAATGTTGAAAAAGGGCTCATTTGTATGAAGTCTTGCATCACTGAAGATCAAATTGCAGACATCTTCACCAAAGCCCTGAGCGGAGAGCATTTTGAGAGAAATATTTTGGCACTGGGGTTGATAAAACCCAACTGAGGACGTGGTTGCCAATGATTGGCTATGAAAGTCATATAGGTAAAATTAGCTAAAGTGTTTTCTGGCAAAGTCTAAGTCATTTCTATACAGTTACAAGTAGACATGCATGATGATTACAGAGCAGCTGATGCAGTACATACTGGTAAAAGGGGTTAAGCTCACTTGCAAGAACTGTTAGGGAACCTGGTTCTCCTGACACATTTTAGTAGCTTCTTTGTTCTCTTATACACAATTTAAAATGGACAAAAACAATGCCACATCATTACGTGTCAGTTTCTTTATGTTGTGTCTTTTCATCCAATATGTCTCACTTACCACTGAACGACTCGACTCCCAAGCAAAATTGCTGCCATTTCATAACCGAACCCTCACTTTTCATAAATACATCCATCAATTTCACAACCCTTCACTTCCAAATTCATAATTTTCTTTTTGTCTTCTCCCTTATCAATCCACAAACTCTTATAGTAAAACTTCACCATGTCTAAAAAATCAAGTAACTCCCAGTGTACCTGACAATACCCTCATTGAGTCCACACCAGTTAGAAATCCAGCGGTAGACTCCTCTCCCAACACAACCACCAGTCTAAACCCTAGAGTAGAGTCTCCTCCACACTCTACTCCCTCTCCTACCCACTCAGATTTTGGTCCTCATCAAAGTCATGAAAATTTGACTCCGAGCAAGTCTGAGAATACTAATCCTCCTCCAGTATCATCGGTCAAACAGAGTGAATTGGGTGATTTGGTTCAAGAAGAAAATCAGGAAACATCGACTCTCGCCATGGAAGAGCCCTCTAGTGAAAATCCAGTGACTAATCATGAAAATGCTGAGACAATCATGACAGGTTGCGACTCTACAGGTATCACTCCCCCCTCTATTGAAATTTCCATGGAACCACAATAAAAAGAGGCAATAGAAAATATGCTTTCCATCACTTCTGAAGGGATTTTTTTATATGAAAGTATATGGGGGTCTGAGCCTTAGGGGGAAGAGACTCAGCCCAAAGAAGAAGAGGGAGCACTTGTGCCATTTGAACAATCGGAAAAAGATGATGCTACTGGGGTCCCAAATGATGGACCTGATCCCTCCACGGAAGATCCAGGTCAGGGATCATCTCCCCAGGTTAGTGTTGATCCTGCTCCTTCTCTCTACTTCTATGCTGAGCCTCTGAATATGGTGGTGCCTGAGATGCAGTCTGACAGTCAAGAAAACCTAGATGATATGGTGATTAGTAGTTTTATCATGGTTAGGAGTAAGCCAGTGGAAACTCTAGAGCCAACCCCTAAGAGACCCACTACACGGTTGCAGAAAAACAAAGAGAAAGTTGGTCAAGGATGGAAAAGTTGTACTAGAAAAGGATATTCCCGTGGTTGCTATGGATGAGGAAGCCGAAGAGGAACCTAGTTCCTTGACTCGCAAGTCCTTAAGGCAGAAACACTCTCTCTCTCAATCCAAAAATCCCACTTTTACAAGTGTTGAGAGTCTTCCAAGAGTGCTAATGCTGCTTCCAATGAAAATTATGTGAAGAATTCCGGTGACAAGAAAGGGAAAGAGAGTGGTGACAAGCATGATGATGAAGAAGTGGAAAAATCTGGTGAATATGTGCATGAAAAGTCAGTGGAGAAGGAAAAGGCCATACACAAGTCAGTGAAAAGGAGGATGGATGATGATGAGGAACTTGGTTCCTCTAAGAAAGCAAAAGTTGGTGAGTGTCTGAGTTCTGGAAAGAAGAAGTTGAGGTATCAGAAAGTGTTGTGGGGTCGCGCGTTTGCCCATAAGATTATGGGTTTTGCTGGGATGAGGCAGCTGGTAGAAATTTGTGAGTTCCAGCAGTGGGAACATTTGTTCACAATTGATGTACCAAAGGTATATGAGGAGGAGGTGCGGAGCTTTTATGCAGACCTCTTCAAGGTTGAAGATGATCACATTTGTGCATTGGTGAATGGAGTGGACATAGTGGTGGACTCCACAGTGTTGGGGGAAATTATTGGGGTTCCTGCTGAAGGATTGTCATCTGTTCAAGGTGCTTGTACGTCCAATTTCAGAAATGCCATTGTCAAAGAAAGTGTAATTCAGGAGGGGGAACGAGTGCATAAAAAGGCACTCCTTCCAGTCTATCAATTTTTTTGAGATGGTTAACAATGTGCTGCTTCCTCGTGCTGAGAGGAGATCTATCACATCCAAAGCTGACCTAGTCCTTATGGAAGCCCTGGATAATTGTACCACCATCAATCTGCCTGGAATCATGCTTGAGATGCAAAATGTGGCAAATTTTAAGGATAGCAACCATGGGATACCTTACGGGTTCCTCCTCACAAAGGTTTTCAAGTTATTTAAGGTGCCTCTAGGACAGGACAAAGTAGGGACCAAGAAGCAGACCTTCTCCAAGACCACCCTTGAGGAGTGTGAATGCATTGACAAGGTCGGACGAGTTGGAAGCACCTCTACTATCTCTCAACTGATTAATGCCCAAAATAGTGCCACAGAGGAGATAAGGATGTTGTAGGCAAGGAACGCCATTTTGGAGAATCAGCTCAGTTAGTTACAAGAGGCACCAAGTTCTAGCAGTTCTCATAACTCAGAGGTTGCCCAGTTGATGAAAGAAAATGCTGCGTTCAGGAAACAGGTTGAGGACCTGAAGGAGAAACTACTAAATGAGAAAATGTCCGCAAATTCTCGGATGGATCTTGTCCTCAAAACTCTTTCCACCTCCTCAAAGTCCTCTCCCTCCAGTTCCCCTTAAGAAATGTCTCCTCAGTGTCCCGTTTCCAATGTCTATCTTTTAAGAATGTTTTGATGATGTTTTGTTTCTGGTGCTTGTTTTTTTTTTTTTGGAATTATAGATGGTAACAATGATTCTGCTCCCGCCCGTAAAAGTCCAAATTTGGTTAATGCAAGTATTTCCCTTTTGCTGTTTATGCTATTGCTCTTTTATCTCTATTTTTTATCATGTAGTGTCACACAAGTGGCATGAGTTAACCACGCTAGAATTCTTTATGCTTTTTACTTGGTCTGTGCTTTTTATGATGCCAAAAGGGGGAAGATGCATGAATAATTGAATAATGATGTGCATTGATTAAGGGGAAATACAGATTCAGGGGGAACTCACTGAGGTTCCTGGTGCACTATCTGGTTTTTGTGGTTCTTTGTAGGATTTTCAATTATAAGTTCTTCATCATCAAAATGAGGAAAATTTATAGGTTATAAGTACCTTTGTTTTATGTTTTGATGATATAATAAACTTAATGTTAAGAACCATATAAGGAACCTGATTCACTTCTAATACACATTCCCAAGCGCATAAAAACAACCTGACTCAAGCTGGAGATGTCTATCAGAATTTTAGAAGTTAAGAAATCAACACAGGGAACAAATGGTCTTAGGATCTCCTGGTGATTGTACCAAGTCAACTCTCCACAACTAGAAAGTGACTAACTGCACATGCAACAGTACAACACAGTGCATCAATCACTTCCATTGGGAAGGACCTTGTACCATAAGTTGCTTACATCGTTCAAGTGATGTCGTCAATGTTATATTAACATTAAACCAATGATAAAACATAACTCGAACACTAGAGAATTTGCTCAAGCACTCCAAGTGATTGATCATTAAGAAAACGATTCTCCAGTGCATCAAGAACAAAGAACGACACTACAACAGACCAGTTCCCATATCAAGTCTTTGTATGTCACTAGTAGAGTTGTAACTTTGTAATATTCTTCAATTATAATTCCTAATTAGCTTGTTTATAAGTATTGATTAGGAAACTCTTGTAAATCATAAACTTCAGTATTTGTGTATTGGCTAGAGTTAGTCAAGTTGTGAAGTCTTTGTAATAGGGGTGTTACAAAGTGGCTTGTAATAGGTGCGTTATGATGCGTGGCTAGAATTCATGATTTTTAGCATTATATACCGTGCATTTTAGGGGTTTTAATGATAAAAATACACGTCATGTGTGCCTAATAGAGTTATTTAATGTGTAGGTGAGTTGAAAATGGAAGTCGAGCTAAATGAGAGCATAAACGTCGGAAAATACGTGCANCGTGGCCTGGCGTGGCCTGGCGTTACCCAGGCGTTAGACCCATAACGCCTGGGTGCCTATTTCGGTGAGGTCCGAGTTTTTATGGTTTTTAAGAGTTTCCAAGCCTGGATAGGAGTCTTTTTAGACGGGTAGGGTTTATCCCAACCGTATAAATAGGCCCTAAAACATATCATGAAGGGAGAGACGACTTTTGGGGAGCAAAAAAATACACACACGGAATCATTGAAGGAGCAAGGATTATCAGTTTTCTTCATTTTTGTTCAAGTATTTGCAGTTCATGCACATTTATGCAATTGTTTGATCAAAGCATGAGTGGCTAAACACCCATTGTTCTGGGGTTGTGGTTTAGCCGTGAATATTGTTATTCGACATTAATTTAACTTTGAATATAGTTTACTCAACATATGGTTGTTTCTTCAATTCTATATTTAATTGCTTAATTGATTGGCCATTGATTAGATTATATCTACTATCTATGTTATGCTTGGGAAAGCCATATATAGATTAGAGAAGAATTGAAGAGAGCACGATCTTAACCCTTCAAGGGAGCGGATTTGTGGTTAGGATAGGAATATACCTAGTCACCGTGTTTAATTTAACATCGTGATCTTAATGCGTTCTGATAGACTAATTCCATAGGAATATAGGCATTAATCTATTGAGAATAGGTGAGGAGTGCTTCGGAAGAAGGCTATGAGAATATTTATCGATTAATTAGCAACCATGAGTGAACTATATGAAAGGAAAAGTAAATTAGAATGCAATATGAGTGGTGAACAGACCATAACCCTGGAATATTTATCTCTACTGAATACATTACAATAGTTCTTGTTACTTGATAATTAGTTATTTCATAGAATTTTAGTATAAATTAATACATCATTGATTTTATATTGGCTTGGTTAAAGAACAATTAAAGTGAATTAGCTAGTAGTTTACACAAGTCTCTGTGGGTACGATATCTGGACTTAAAATCCTATATTACTTGTCGACCACGTACACTTGCGTGTGCATTGGGATTTCGACCAACAAGTTTTTGGCGCCGTTGCCGGGGACTTGAATATAGACTACTTTCTACTTACTTGCTTTAATTGTTATTTTTACTGAGTCTAACGTCACGTGAACTTTGCTCCCATCTTAGGAACTTTGAACGAATGCGCAGGGTTAGAAGCCAAGACAGTCTAATATTCAGGACTTCTTCCGATTTCCTGTAAACATGGCAGAGGAGAAACACATGGCGGTTCAGGAGGTAGCAATGCCAAGTATTGCTAATGTTACCTCCAGCATTGTGAAGCCCAGAATCACTGGGCACTTTGAGCTTAAACAGAGCATGATCCAGCTACTTCATGCAAACGGGCAGTTTATGGGTCTTCCACACGAGGA
>MDKJ01138819.1:0-12210 GCA_005239525.1 Nicotiana knightiana
AGCTGCCCCTCTTTACTCGGAAAGGATGAAAGAGTTGTCGGGTAAAGATATGATGGCCAATTTGGACCGAGCGAAAGGGTTTGGGAGATTTAGGTCGTACTCTAGCTTCTGAGCTGCCTACATATCCTTGGTTTTACAGGAATCAGGCCGTATGTAGTTTCGAATTCACCGGTGAAGTCATTACAAGATCGGACACAATATCTATGGATGGAAGAATTAACGGTTTACGCGAGAAGTTAGGTTTGATACAGTTGAGGAACTCGAGCGGGATCGCTCCTGCTGGGATAGCCGTTGCTCGTCGGGTTACCTGAAAATAAGAATAATACAAGCGTATATTGTGCATAAATTCAAACATGATGCAGGTTCCCGTTGGACTATGAAAGATGTCTTCGGATGGTTAGGGATGACGTCCTTAGACCATGATGTCATGGTCCATGAATTGTTTGATGAGATATCTGTAGGCCATGAAATGATGCTCTCGGGCCATGAAGATAGTGCCTCCGGACTATGACGCCTTTGAATAATGGTATGAAAGATTGAGAGAGATCCTCAGGCCATGAGATGGTGTCTTCTGGCTATGAGGATGATGCCGTTAGACTATGACGCCTTTGAATAATGGTATGAAAGATTGAGAGAGATCCTCAGGCCATGAGATGGTGTCTTCTGGCTATGAGGATGATGCCGTTAGACTATGACGCCTTTGGACAAGTTGGTGATATTTCAGCCCATAAGAGGCAATAATTTGATGTTGACAAGACAAATCTTAGTCTTGCAAAATGGAGGGTAGAGCTTAGCCCGAAAGAGGAGCGAAGTAAATAATGCTTGAGAGACAATGCTTAGTCTCGGAGAAGAAGTAAATTGGAGGCAGAGCTTAGCCTCATGCAAGTAGGGAGACAGAGCTTAGTCTTATGCAAATGAAGGCAGAGATTAGCCTTATGCAGGTAAAGGCAAAGATTATCCTTATGCAAAATGGAGGTAGAGCTTAACCTCATGCAAGATGGAGACAGAGCTTAGTCTCATGTGGGGGTAAGGCAATGATTAGCCTTATGCAGATAAAGACAGAGATTAGCCTTATGCAGATGGAGGCAAAGCTTAGCCTCATGAATGGGAAGGCAGAGATTAGCCTTATGTCGGTTGGAGGTAGAGATTAATATCATGCAGATAGGAAGGCAGCGATTAGCCTTATGCAGATGGAGGCAGAGCTTAGCCTCATGAAAAATGCGGGACAGAGCTTAGTCTCATGCAAGATGAAGGCGAAGCTTAACCTTATGCAGAAGAATAAATAGCAAATGATAGTAGAATTTCATAGCTGGTAGCAAATTTCGATATTGCGATTGTTGTGAGAATTGTGACTACGGAGCATGTTTGTTTTTTGTGCTGATAGCAAATTTTGGCAATTGCAACTGTTTTGAGAATTGTGACTTTGAAGCGTGTTTATCCTTTGTTCCTACATCCAAAGAAAAATCGTGAGTTCTGTAGATGGGGAAGGTCGGTTCGTATCCCCGCTGGCTTTTCTTGACTCGTTCTGCTTGGTCTGATGATCCTATTCAAGTTATCGGGGCAGCGTTTGCTAAATAGAGCTATTTTTGAAAGCAAGCATGCATGATTTTGCAAAGACATAATATGAAATATATTATAAGAAATTTAGATGAACCGACGACCGTGACACGGTTCATGACATTGAAACCTCTCATGCTACGGAATTTTGAGGGTCCTCCTCAAAATTCTGCCCTAGTTAGATGGGTTGATGTCTCTGACTGTTGCGCATGCTGTGGTCGGCTGAACTTTCTTCGAAATTTTGAGGGTCCTCTTCAAAATTCTGCCCCAGTTTCCAATTGTCGGGGGGGAGGGGGGGAATGAGATTTTTATTGAATTGTGGCTGAACCCATAGGGATTCATACGTATCCCCTCTTAAACGGGAATCTGGTCATGCGTAGTTCAATTTACATCATTTGAGAAGAGCATAAAGAATTACACATAGTAGCGCTTGACTGCATCGGAATTGATTGGTTTTGGCCAGACTTCTCCGTCCATTTCTGCAAGTATAAGAGCTCCTCCTATCAGTATTCGATGAACCATATACGGACCTTGCCAGTTGGGAGAGAATTTCCCTTTGGCCTCATCTTGATGCGCAAAGATCTTCTTTAATACCAGCTGCCCCGGTGTTAACTGTCTTGGCTTGACTTTTTTGTTGAAGGCTCTGGTCATTCTGCTCTGATAAAGTTGTTCGTGACATATTGCATTCATCATTTTCCCGTCTATGAGGGCTAGCTTCTCATAACGACTTCTTATCCATTCGTCATCGCTGAGCTCAGCTTCTTGTATGATTCTTAAGGAAGGAATTTCCACTTCGGCATGAATAACAACTTCCGTACCATAAACCAGCAAGTAAGGAGTTGCCCAAGTTGATGTGCGGACTGTGGTGCGGTATCCCAGTAAGGCAAATGATAGCTTTTCGTGCCACTGTTTATGCCTTTCTATCATCTTTCTCAATATCTTCTTGATGTTCTTGTTGGCGGTGGTAACTCTTGGATGGATTTGACTTTTGACGGATCCAGTTCTATTCCTCGGTGGCTGAAGATGAACCCAAGCAATTTTCCGGCAGGAACCCTGAATGCACACTTCACGAGGTTTAATTTCAGGTTGTATTTTTGCAACCTGTTGAAGAACTTCCTCAGACCTGCAATATGGTCGGTGGCTTTCTTGGACTTGATAATGACTTCGTCCACATATACCTCGATCTCTTTATGTATCATATCATGGAAGATAGTGTTCATAGCCCTCATATAAGTGGCCCCAACATTCTTTAAGCCGAATGGCATCATCTTATAATAGTAGACTCCCCACGACGTGATGAAAATCATTTTCTCAGCATCTTCCTCGTCCATCCAAATCTGATGGTATCCGGAAAAACAATCCACGAGCGACTGAAGTTCATGCTTTGCACAATTGTCAATCAGGATGTTTATATTTGGAAGGGGGAAATCATCCTTCGGGCTGGCCCGATTGAGATCCCGGTAGTCGACACAAACCCTATATTTATCGTCTTTCTTGGGCACTGGCACGGTGTTGGCTAACCATGTTGGATATTCAACTACCCTGAGGACCTTGGCGTTGATTTTCTTGGTAACGTCCTCCTTGATTTTCAGGCTCATATCAGGCTTGAAGTTCTTGAGCTTCCGCTTTACCGGCGGGCACATTGGATTGGTTGGCAGCTTGTGAGCCACAATGGATGTACTTAGACCAGTCATGTCGTCGTACGACCATGCAAATATGTCTTCATACTCTTTCAAGAATTGTGTGTATTCCTCTTTCTCTGATGGCGACAAAAGGATGCAGATGTGAATTTCTTTGACAGTCTCTGAATCTCCCAGGTTGACTACCTCAGTTTCGTCCAGGTTGGACTTAGGTATGTTCTCGAAATCCTCAACTTCTTTGACAATTTCATCGGGTATGACATCCTCTTCGACTAAATCATTGTCCTTTCATTACGCTGTCTCATTGCATGTCACATTCATCGGTTCATCAAGACAGGAAATAGTAATGTTGTATAGATAAAAGTAATGAAAGAAAAATGATAATAAATAAATACTGATTCGTTGGAACGTAAAAGCGATTTTGATAATTTAAACAAACATTTTGGAACATCAGGGATTTTATTGGAAAATAGAAATGCGAAAAGGAAATCATTAGCGAAAATGAAGTAAATAACGCTTGTTCAGCCTTGCTACCCCGGGACTCGTTGGGCCCTGGATGGTCTGACAGTCCAATTCTTGAGGAATGATCCCTTGCTCACAGCTTGGATGGTAGGGCCTTCCTCTTCCTCCTCCTCAACAATAACATAACAGTCCATGTCTTCATCTTCCAGGAATAGATTCTTCAAAGTTGCTAGAGTTTCTTCTTCTTCTGACCCCCATATGATGTCAGCTTGCTGGAAGGTCTGCTCCAAATGTGGTATATGTTGTTCCATTGGATAGTAGGGACCGCGCCATAGTGGCGACCAGTTTTTGTACTCTTGCCAAGTGTATTTGTATCCTAGCCCAAAAGTGGTGCCATGGCGCTTCAGTTGTATCGGTTTGGAAATCCCCTGAAGATTCTTACCGAGCCCTTTGCCAGGCTCGTACTCGCTCCAGTTCAATATGCTTTCGATCTTACTATCCCACCACTTGTCCTTGTCTATTGCGTTGACCCGCTCGATATGGTGATAGGTTTCTCTAACCAGCCTTCTTGTACCTTCAACCACCGGGATGGTCTAGCGACTATAGATAGGGTTGTTTCCATCTCCGTGGATGATTACTTCCTGGTTGTTCCATTCAAATTTCACCGCCTAATGCAATGTTGATGCCACAGCCCCAACGGTATGTATCCATGGCCGTCCCAATAACAGGTTATATGACGCTTATACATCTATCACCTGAAATTCAACCTCGAACCATGTAGGCCTCATCTGTAGACAAAGACTGATTTCTCCAATGGTGGCCCTCTGAGAACTATCGGAAGCCTTCACATTCATGGACCCTTCTATTATTTCGTACAATCCTTTGCCCAATCTTTTGAGTGTTGTCAATGGGCAAATGTTGAGGCTGGATCCTTCATCGATTAGAACCCTGGTAATGAAATAATCTTCACATTGCACAGTGATGTGTAGTGCCTTGTTGTGACTTAGCCCTTCAGGTGGCAGCTCGTCCTTGTGGAAAGTGAGCTTGTGACTTTCCAGCACATGTCCTACCATGTTGGCCATCTCTCCACTGGTGATGTTATTAGGCACATATGTTTCGTTAACACTCTCATCAAAGCATTCCTGTGTTCTTCCGAGTTCTGTAGCAATGACAGGATGGATATTTGGGCTGGAGTCTTGTTCAGCTGATCCATGACTGAATATTCTTTGGCTTGCACCTTTCTCCAAAGATCATATGGACCTGTTTCAATGTGGGTGGCCTGTTGGAAGCATGTTTTCTAGACTCTGCCAAGTTTTCAGGTGTATAGATCCTGTCGGTCCTGGTCATCCCCTGTGCGGCACCAACTTCTTCCATCTTGACCTTCCCTTTCCTTCTTGCTTCAGCCACGTAGTCCCAAGTTACGACATTAGTGTTGAAAAGCAGTAGTGTTAACACTGCCACTGTAATTGATGCGTCTATCTTCACTTCAAATGGGACAGGTGCCGTGGCAGGTGGCATTACCTCAATCTCAAACGGAACAGGTGCATTTGCAAGTGGTTCCACTTCAAACTTGAATGGGACTGACGTAGCTACCTCAACATCTCCTGGCGGCTGAATATGGACTATGATGGGATTAAGTGTGACTGTTGTCTTCTTTGGGTCATCCCCTTCTTTGATCAATCTGATCGACCCCTCTAGCTCCCATTCTTCCTCTATCTCTATCATGTTGATGCCTCCACCCCTATGGTCTGGCAGCGGATTGTTGCAGACATTGGGAGTAGCTTCCTTTGCTTGGATGACCTTATTATCAATCAGAGACTGGATTTTATCCTTCAGTGAATGGAATTCATCAATTGTATGCCCATTCATGCCGGAATGGTATGCACAAGTTTTATTTGGATTGACTCATTGGGATGGATTTTCAGGGTTTACAGTAGGGATATGAGTAACATAACCAACAACTTTTAATCTTTCGTACAGATGGTCAATAGGTTCAGCAATGGCAGTATATTGCTTGGGCGGCTTGCGGTTAAAATTGGGTCGAGGTCTTGGAAAGTTTTGGCGAGCAGGGGGTGACTGGAAGTGATAGGGTTGAGAGTTGTATGTATGATAAACAATTGCTGGTTGGGAATATCTAGGAGACGTGGGTTGATAAGTAGGTGGGCGTGACGATTGAGCGGAGGTGCTGGCTGATATGTAGGTGGGGGTGCTTGGTATGTGAGTGGGGAAGTTCGGTATACCAATAGGGATTTGGGTCCCTGTGCAACCATTACCATCCCTGTATCTTTCTTCTTGGATATACCACCAGACTGCAAGGCTTTGTTGGTAGCTTGTAGTGCTTCGAAATTAGTAACCATTCCGCTCTTAATCCCTTCTTTAATTCTCTCACCTATCTTGATGATGTCAGATAATTTGTGGTTTTCAACTACCATCAGCCTCTCATAATACTCCGGGTCCTGTGCCCGGACAAATAATTTTTTCATTTGTTCTTCATCTAGGGAAGGCCTGCCTTGCCTGCCTCAGATCTCCAGCGTGTGGCATACTCGCGAAAAGTTTCGGTGGGCTTCTTCTTGAGGTTCTAGATATAAAATACGTCTGGAGCATTCTCCGTGTTGAACCTGAACCGATCCATGAAATCTGAGGCCATGCCTACCTAGTTGGACCACTTCTTAGGGTCTTGGCTAATGTACCAAGACAAAGCATCCCCGGTGAGGCTTCTCCTGAACAATTTCATGCGAATCTTCTGTCTCTTCCTACTCCAACCAATTTATCACAATAGGTTCTCAGATGGACCCTGGGATCACCTGTACCGTCGAACATCTCGAACTTAGGAGGCTTGTAACCCTCTGGTAGTTCAACATTAGGCTGTATGCAGAGATCTTCATAGTTCAATCCCTCAACTCTTTTAATTCCGTCAACGCCCTGGACTCGGCTAGTCAGTCTCTTGGGTTCTTCGGCCAAGTTCTTAATGAGCATATCCTTCTCACTAGATTCAAGTGTGTAAGAAATTGGTTGGGTGGAGTGAGGTTGAGTCTCCACGTATATGGGGTTGTTATCATGGCCTGGCGCCTGAGCATAGAGGTAGTCATTTGTTGAGTTTTTTGGTTTAGGGATGATCAGTAGGGTGTTTCTCGGAGTGTGGAAAGTTTTGCATTGTGGTGGAATAGTTTGGTTTTTTGATGGAGTTGTAGGGTGGTGAGTTGTGGGGGGGTTCTGTTTGTTTGGGGTATTTTGAGGAGGTATGGGGTTTTAGGTGTTCGGATGATTGAAATCTGGAACACTAAGTGAGAAGGATAGATTCGCCAAGTTTCGCAAATGTTCAAGATCCCCTTAGAGTTTCGACAACCTTTGCTTGAGTTGTGACGTAACATCATTCTGAACCTGAGTACCTTGATTTTCAGGAGCTTTTGTTCATTCAGCTGTCATTGTGTTTTCCTTTCTGATATTGCTCAAATCTTCCATTTTGCCTTTGCCTTTAGGTGGACTAAGATGAGGATAAGGTGGAGGGCCCCTGGATCTTGTGTGATATGATGATGATACCAGAATGCATGAACCAACCTTTGGGGACAGAAATAATCAAAAAGAAAGAAAGAAAAAACAAAAGGTAGCCAAGTCAGTGAGGACCATGAGAAAATATTGTAGTATTTAGACACACATTGCAGGAATATAAAAGAGTGTCCTGATTTGGGAGCCTCGTTGTGCCCGAGGTAGGTCTAGCGACAAGTTGATTTGGAGAACTTAGATGCGAATAATTGCCTCATTTCATTAATGTAAAATTAGATAAATCTAAAACAACACTAGATTTGGAGAACTTAGATGCGAATAATTTCCTCATTTCATTAATGTAAAGGTAGATAAATCTAAAACGACACTAAATAAGATAAGTCACTAATGGAACTTGGCCTTATTACATTTGAAAAAGTAGGTAAATCTAATCTACTTGGTCCCAAAAGGACCTTCCCCAGGCTTGATCTTCTTGGCTCTGTCGATCAGGTTCCCGTGGTCGTGCATGCCCAACAACAGGTATCTTTGTCATTTAGCGAAAGATCTTCCCACCAATCCAGCAGCAATGGTGGTATTCTTTGGACCATGACAAGCCTGGGGACTTCGTGCCTCATTTTTTTCAAAATAGATAAGGTTAGAAGCTTTCTCCTCCCGATTCAACTACTTATACATTATTGGTTAGCATATTGGCACTTATTTCTCCAAATTAATGCACAGATCGTGGTTGCGTCCGTTGGGATTATGGAAACCCCAGTCGACTTTTGGACAAGGCTTTTCCTAAAGGTTATTATGAGGACAGCATATTAACCCGGCTAAGTTTGACCATGATGCATGTACAATTGTAATAAGAGTAAGGTCACTATGGGGATCTATACTGGAACCGTCAAGCGGACAACTTGAGGAGGAAAGGCACAGAACCGTCGACTGCACCGCTGATGGACTAGCTTTACCGCAAATAAGACTGTCCGAATTTAGGGAGTGATAAAAAATGGAAGAGCGCAACCACTCATCAAGCGTTGCTATAGGATTTTTATAGGCACGAGTGGAATATGATGTTGAGCATGATTATCCAGCAATAAGCAATAAACATGTTGTCACATATTTGCACATTATGAAAGCGATAAATACAACAGTTATTATTGAAAAGCAGTTAGAAAGGAAAACAAAAAGAAACATGTCAGTTTCATTTAAAAGAATAAATACTTGGGAAAGTAAGCAATTAATTACACATAAAGTGGAATGGGAAAGGGTGCAGGTATTTAACAAAACCAGGCATACTTAGACGAATTCAGAAAAATGGTTTGTAATGGTAAAAGCCTAAACTTCCCAAGCAGAGTCTCTATGCTGACGCGCCTCCCTCTTTCCTCTCCTTTCGGATCGGTCAGGAGTTTTGACATTATTGGGACAACTCATTTCCTTTTGGGATAAGGGATGTGAAGGATTTGAAGAGTCGCCACCTAACGAATTAAGGTGCGTTAGGGCCCCTATTAAGGGTCACAATAACACTAATTGAATAATCAGAGATTGGATAAGGGATTGAAATTAATCCAAGGGGAAGGTGTTAGGAACCCCTCAGAGTCCACAATTGTGGTTCCCGGCCAAACAAGCTTTGTGAATTCAACCAAGTAGCAAATAGGCAGCCAAAGTATATACATGGAAAAAAGCAATGGTTTTGAAAAATATTCGCAGTCTAAGCACACATATGTAATAAAGTTTTGAAAGATTTATGGTCTAAGCACACATATATAGGGGAAAGGGGAGTCCTAAGTTGTTTATCATATAGGATCACATCAATGCAATTCACGGTAATCACTCTTCAGTGAGGGGCTACACGTGGAATTAGCGCACCGGTCATCATATCCATATCTACCCTTTACCCCACCCCTTAGTGGTTATTAAGCGAGTTTATTTAGCGATATTTATACGTGTTGTTACCCATCCTTTCTTAATGATCCTGGAGGAATTTAGGACCTCTAAGTATTGGTAGTTCTAGACAGGCCCTTCAGGTTTTCAAAAAAGATAAAATTCTAAGCGACATGCAAGAACAAATAGGACTAATCAGATAAATGCAGGAAAGTAGTTATGAGGCCCAGATTTACCTCCACAAGTAATGCACATAATCAACACGTCTCAAACACAAACAAGAGGTCGTTTTATTAGATAGGATCCTAAGCAGGATATCTAAGTGAGTATCAATGCACAGAAATATGCAGCTTTATTTCATAAACTCAGAAGCAGAGCCCTAATCAGTTTGCATACTGATTTTAAGCATGTTAACCTTTAGACAGTTCAGAAGTTGTTTTTGCCTCAAAGCATGCTGTTCTAGGTGTCACGAAAATGCAGGGATTGTTACCAGTTTTATCTAAAACAGGATAATCATATGAGGGATAGTTTTATTCCTCTTTTCATGAATCAATAGTTTAAACTAGGCGTTCATAAGCAAATACGAAAAAAATCCTAAAGCATGGTATCTAATATGCACATATAAAGTGCATAATGGTTAAGACATGATTTCGGGATGTGTAGAATTCCTAAAGCATGATTTCTAAAATGCACAGAGAATTACTGAGTTGTTAAGCACGATTTATGAAGGCACATGTAGCAACAGTTTGCGTTAATTATACTAAGAGCACGATTTCTAAGTGGTAAGCATACGCATGAATTAAGGACATGTTGTACGTTAAAGCAGTAAACATGAAAGCCTTAAAGACATGATATCTAATGCATGTTTGGCATGGTTTGAATGAATATGTTAGTTCTAAGCATGGATTCTAATGCAGATATAGGGAATGTAAAAGCCTAAGGCATGATTTCTACTCAATTATAGAATACATAACTACCCTCCCTATTTCACTAGCCAACCTCAATATCTGTTTACAATAATTATGACAAACCAATAACTGAATGAATTGCATAAATAGATAGAAAAGAAGAAGTTAAACTATAGGGAGCCTGAAGTAGGCCCAAATGTACCAAACTTTCTGTAGCCTCAAATTCCAAAGTGATAGCCTTTTGCATGCCCGGGTATGTCAGAGTTCCCTAAGGACCTAAAGGATCCCGGGTTATGCTCACACCCAGATTTCATAACCAGAACTAAGTAAGTGCAGTGTGGAAGATCCAGCTCCAGTGCATCAGAGTTCATAGGGATCTCACAGGGATCCCAAAGCAGTCACACACTGGAGGGGCAGAACTTAAGGACCTAAGAGTAGAGTGAGAGTGCTTGACATAGTTTTGAAAAGGCTTTGGTATAAAACAATATTGAAAAGACTCAGTTGAAGTAGTTTTATAAAATAGGAGAGTTGTTTACAAGTAACACAAATTTTACAAGAATTGTGTAATCAAATAAACAACAAATCAAACACGGAGCCAAACAAGTTCATCAATACTCAAATAACAACCCTTCACACATGGATAATTGGGGACAGGGGACACACAAGGCATGTAAAATGAACACATAACAGGAAAAAGCACAAAAGTTTTAAAGAATAGCAGACAATAGGGCAGGGATTCCAAAATTGCTTATTGGAACATAATTGTACTAGGCCAAGTTAAACATAAAATCAAACAACTAAGGGTAATAGATTGTTTTGCAAACAGCTGCATACCAGAAACTAGGTAACAAATAAACAAACATTCAAAAGCAGAATAGAGTTAAATTTAGACAGATTACAACAAAAATAATCAGGCTCATAAGCATGTTGATCCTAAGAGGGGTTAGTACATAACTAGTATACTAAGTAGAACAAGTTAACCACATGTTGAAAAGCTAAACAATAGACAGAAACATATTAGTAACATGATAAAATAAAGTAGCAGAAGAAACACATTGGTTTTAGAACTTGAATTGAAATCAGAACATACCAGTAAAGAGAGTAAACACAAAGTGAAGAACAGAAGAGTGTAATAATTAGCCTTGGCTTGCAGCCGGCTAATTTAGTAACAATAGCAAGTAACAAAGAAAGCAGAAGAGATTTTGAGTGTATGAGAGATGTGAACTAATGTGGGTTCGTGTGTGTATGAGACTGTACAATGAGAGTAGAAGAGAGCAATATATATAGTAGTTTGAAAGCTAGGTAAATAAGGTAAGAATCAAAATTGTACAGTGATTATGGAAATCGGAATCAATTAGAGTAAAATCAGTCCAAGTCGTCCCTTAATTAAGGGAATCAGTTCAAACGGTAAAGAATAGGTAACAAGTAAGGAAATAAATCATGTATAGCTGGAGCATAACAAATAGGAAATAATTCAAACACAGTAGGTACAGAGTAAGAAATTAGGGCTAGATACATTAGGTCTAATTAAGGAAACAATCAGTAGGAACCAATTAATAATAGTCAATCACATAATAAAGTAAGAAAACAATTTAGAAGTCAGAAATCAGTAAAGGGTATCAATTACAGGAAATCAGGGATTCAAATAAAATAGTACTGATTAAAGGAAACTACTGCAAATTTCTATGAATGAACGAAATAAACACAATATAGGCAAGAAGAGACAAATCAAAAGCCCTAATAAGCATAATAGGGTAAAAATCACAGAGACTCAGAACATATTCATGAGAAACAGTCATACACACAAATCGCATGAACAAATCAGCAAAGACAAACTCAGAACCCAAAGCTAAGCCAAGAAATTAGGGGGTTTTAACATAATTAGTTAGGTTAAGGGAGAACCTAAATGAAAATCATTTAAACACAATAAAAATCATAGAATAACACTTAAAATTTAGAGAAAATCATTTTGATGAGAAGTTCAGAAACCATAGTTATGAAGATGAAGAAACGCTTCGAAAATCAAGAAGGTTTTCATAGAAAAACAGTAAAATAGCTCAAATATACTAAGATATGTTACAGATCTAAAGAGCCAAGAGATGAAGTTAGAGTTTTGAGAGAGATAACCCAGATATAGAGAGATTCCGGCTTAGAAGCCATAGATTTAGTAATAAAATAGGACATCTTACTCAATCTAGCCATGATGGCCTGATATTGGTGAGAACAGGCCCAAGGGTGAGTGAACGGCCA
This sequence comes from Nicotiana knightiana, assembly GCA_005239525.1. NCBI lineage: Eukaryota > Viridiplantae > Streptophyta > Magnoliopsida > Solanales > Solanaceae > Nicotiana > Nicotiana knightiana. The sequence continues at coordinate 12,185 of MDKJ01138819.1, forward strand.
CTGGTCCCCTTGAGGACCTCAAGACA
>ML398086.1:615-64084 GCA_005239525.1 Nicotiana knightiana
TGTCCTCCATAAGGTGCTGCGTGACAAGCCTGCAAAATAGCACATTGTTCTATCTTAGGGACGCACCTCCGGATCATGTTATCTATGCAAATTTTAAACAAATAAGGTTCATCCCAATAGTAGTTACGGCTATCACGGTAAAATATTTTCTTTTGTACAGAGGGGAGCTCATAAGGATCAATGTCGCATGCCAGGTAATTAGCAATGTCTGCATACCATGGCACCTCTATCACATTTGTGGCCAGCAGCTGTTCAGCTGGAAAGGTTTCCAGAATATTCTCAGCTTTAGGTGGCTGTTTAGCGCCTTCGAGGCGTGATAAATGGTCAGCGACTTGGTTCTCCGTTCCCTTACGGTCACGAATTTCCAAGTCAAATTCTTGCAAAAGCAGCACCCAACGAATTAGGCGTGGCTTAGATTCTCTTTTCTCAACCAAGTATCTAATGGCTGCGTGATCAGTGTACACGATCACTTTTGACCCGATCAGGTAGGACCTGAATTTGTCAAATGCAAATACTACAGCCAACATTTCTTTTTCTGTTACCGTGTAATTCAGCTGAGCTCCACTCAATGTCCTACTTGCGTAGTAAATTGGGTGCATTACCTTATCTTTTCGCTGGCCCAACACGGCTCCTACAACATAGTCACTTGCGTCACACATGAGTTCAAACGATTGCTCCCAGTCGGGGGAAACTATAATCGGTGCAGTGACTAGCTGCTTCTTTAGCTTCTCAAACGCTACCCTGCAATCATCAGAAAACACAAATGGGTTATCTTTTTCGAGTAACTTACAGAGAGGGTTCGAGATTTTGGAGAATCCTTGATGAATCGGCGGTAGAATCCAGCATGTCCCAGGAAGCTTCGAATAGCTTTGACTGACGTGGGTGGAGGGAGTTTTTCAAACACTTCTACCTTAGCTTTATCCACTTGAATACCTTTACTTGAGACCAAATGTCCCAAGACAATTCCTTCTTGTACCATGAAGTGACACTTCTCCCAGTTCAGCACCAGGTTTGTTTCAATACACCTTTTTAGGACACGGTTCAAATTTTCTAGGCTTTCATCAAACGAATTTCCCACCACTGAGAAATCATCCATGAAGACCTCCATAATATCCTCCACCATGTCTATGAAAATGGCCATCATGCACCGTTGGAATGTAGCAGGTGCATTGCAGAGGCCAAATGGCATTCTTCTGAAAGCAAATATCCCATATGGGCATGTGAAAGAGGTCTTTTCTCTATCCTCTGGGGCAATAGAAATCTGGTTGTACCCCGAATACCCGTCAAGGAAACAGAAGTGAGATTTTCCTGCTAACCGGTCGAGCATCTTATCATTGAAGGGAAGTGGGAAATGGTCTTTGCGGGTGGCTAGATTTATCTTTCTATAATCCATGCATATTCTCCAACCCGTAACAGTTCTAGTGGATATCAGCTCGTTTTTATCATTTCTTACGACTGTCATACCCCCCTTCTTTGGTACACACTGTACTGGGCTAACCCAGCTGCTGTCGGAGATCGGGAAAATGATTCCCGCATCTAACCATTTTATCACTTCTTTCTTTACCACTTCCTTCATATTTGGGTTTAACCGTCTTTGATGTTCCCTGGACGGTTTATGCCCCTCTTCTAAGAGAATTTTATGCATGCAATAAGCTGGGTTGATCCCTTTGATGGCTGCCATCGTCCAGCCAATGGCAGTCTTGCATTCAGAAAGTACCTGTAATAGCTGTTGTTCCTGCACATCTAACAACCCAGATGATATAATAACCGGTAATGTAGAGTTAGGTCCAAGAAATGCATACCTGAGGTGTGCTGGTAAATGCTTCAGCTCTAATTTGGGTGGTACTTCAACTAAGGGCTTGGCTGGTGGGTTCTCTCTCTTTCCCAAGTGTAATGGTTCAATTTCAAGAACCTGCGACCATGTCCCTTTTCCTTCCAATGCTAATACCCATTCTGCTAATTCCTCACCGTTCATATCATCTAAGTTCATCAAACATGCAGCCAAAGGATCCCCAACAATTAAGGCTGCATCATCTTCTTCCAGTATCACATTCACGGCATCAATAAGAGAGCAATTAGCAAACTCACTTGGTCGCCTCATATACTTCTGCACGTTGAATGTGATTTCTTCATTATTGAGCCTCATCTTAAGCTCACCAGTCTCACAATCGATGAGTGCTCTGCCTGTGGCCAAAAATGGCCTTCCCAAGATTATGGGAATTTCCTCATCTACTCGGCAGTCTAGGATCACAAAGTCAGCAGGGAATACAAATTTCCCCACTTGCACTAACACATCGTCTAGAATACCTGACGGTCTCTTTACCGTCCTATCAGCAAGTTGCAGCAGCATGGAAGTAGGCCTGGCTCTACCAATCCCCAGTCTTTTGTATATAGCCAGTGGCATTAGATTAATGCTGGCTCCCAAGTCACATAGGGCTTTGGCGAAAGAGAAGTTGCCAATAGTACAAGGAATTGTAAAACTCCCTGGGTCAGCCAACTTTTCAGCAATAGGACGTGTCACCACTGCACTACAAGTCTGAGTAAGAGTGACAGTAGCCAGGTCTTGGAAATCAAATTTTCTGGACATTAAGTCCTTCATCATTTTAGCATAGCCAGGCATTTATTTCAATGCATCTATCAATGGAATATTTACCTGTATCTGTTTTAGCATGTCCAAGAATTTCTTGTACTGCTCATCTGACATTTTGCTAGCCTTTGGAGGAATGGAGCTGGTGCTCTTTTCTTTTCTGTTATCTGTTCTTTTTCCTTTTCCACTACCACTTCAACTTCTGGCTCTGGGATTTCCTCAAGTTCTTTCTCAGCTTTGCCTTGTTTATTAACTTCACCTTCAGCTGGTTGTACTGTGCTCATACTCAATGGGGTAGAGTCATCAATTTCATTATGTACCTGCACCAATGTGTTTGTCTATCTACTTTCATGCCTCCTTTCTTGTTCTAGGTCCAGGTCTCTGCCATTGCAAAGGGTCACTGCCATTAATTGTTTTGGGCCCTGGTCCCTTGGATTCACCTGAGTATCGGCAGGTAAAGTTCCGTGAGGACGATTGTTAACTACATTTGAAATCTACCCCAACTGTACTTCAATATTTTTAATAGCTGCATCATGTGCATCTAATCTCTCACTGATTTTGGTATTTGACCTAATCACTTGCTGCATCATAGCTTCCAACCGTGAAAACCCATCTTCTTGTCTTCCTCCCTGTTGATGCTAAGGAGGGTAGTATGATTGTTGCTTATTTTGATGGTTATAACCGTACGGTCTCTGATATGGTGCTGCATTGCCTTATGGTCTCATGGCACCCATACTACTACTATTCTGTTGTTGGTGAGGAGGCCTATATGGTTGAACTTGTTGACCCCAGTTTTGCCCCCCTTGTCTCTGACGTTCATAATTTGTCACATACTTCATATTTTCTGGATGAGGAGGGTTATCACATTCTGCATTCCAGTGGTTACCAAGTGGTTGACTAATGCATGGTATGCATAAGCCTCCATTGGTTGTGTCAACAATGTGTACCTGCTGTTTTTGCCCCGATTCTTCCACCTTCTTTGTAAGTATACTCATTTGTGTTATCAAGGTGGCCACGTTCTCTGCAATGGTATTAGATGGATCGAATGGCACTGAATGAACTATAGGAGTAATGGGTGCATTCCTTGTTGTCCATCTTGAATTATGTGCCATTTTATCAAGTAGGATTTGACTCTCTCTCCACATTTTTCTCAGGAATGCTCCACCAGCTGAAGCATCAACATTTGTTTTAACCGTATATGCCAAACCAATATAGAAACGTTGCCCCAACATTTTCTCTAGAATACCATGATGTGGACAGATAACCAACATACCATTAAATCTCTCCCATGTCTCTTGTAAGGTTTCAGCTGGTTTCTGTCGGAAGCTTAAGATCTCATCGATTTGTTGGGCAGTCTTGTTAGGTGGGTGAAACTTGTTCACNACAGTATCAGCCAAACCCATGTAAAAACGCTGCCCCAACATTTGCTCAGGAATGCCATGATGTGGACAGATAACCAGCATACTCTTAAATCTTTCCCATGTCTCTTGTAATGTTTCCACTGGTTTCTGTCTAAAGCTCAAGATTTCATCAATTTGTTGAGCAGTTTTGTTGGGTGGATGAAACTTGTTCACGAACTGCTTATTTAACTCCTCCCATGTGGTAATGGAATTTATGGGGAGTCAGTTTAGCCAAGTCTGGGCAGCACCAGTCACTGAGAATGGAAACAACAACAGTTTTATTGCCTCCTGAGTGACGTTTGGCTGCCTTTGAGTTTTGCAAATTGACAGGAAGTTCTTTAGATGCTGCTGGGGGTCTTCACTGTACGACCCTGAGAATAGCCCTTTGTTCTGCAATAGGTGCAGCATATTATTTGTAATCTGAAAGGACTCGGCCTGTATTTGAGGAACCAATATCGCTGTGGCCAAATTCTCAGCTGTGGGTTGTGCCCAGTCGTATAAAGGAGCTTCAGCGACTGGGTCCACCACATCATCCCCATGATTATTCCGGTTGTGTTGATCTTCCATGTCTGTTTCAATTTGTTCAATTTGTGGTTGATGTTTGCTTTTTCGGTTGGTCCGGTTTATGGTCCTGAAAACTTTCTCAGGGTCTGATAAGGCTTCAATTACTTCACCAGTCCTCGATGAGTTTCTAGGCATGCACCTGCAACACTTAGCAAACGTTAAACGTTCAATGTGAAAACGAAAATTTTAAAGAAAATTGACTATGTTTCAGAATTTTGTATTTCTTCCAACTCAATTGATAATACCGTTAATTCCCCGGCAACGGCGCCAAAATTTGATCACACTCAACTATGTCTAATAATAGACTAAACGAGCATTGCAAATATAATCCGGGGGTATTACGCCCAGAGTCGATCCCACAGGGAATTTACGTATCAATTAAGCAGTCAGAATACGAAACTTTTACTGAATCAATTCTCTCAATACTTTTGAATATCAATTGGTAATATTTTATTAATTCTACTAACAAAATAATAAACTAGCAATTAACTAACAATATGATGTAAACAATGATAATAAAGGTCTAAGGTTTGGTTTTCCCCGTTGGTGAATTCTTTCTCGGATATTTCTTATAGTTTAATTAGTCGTCTCTATCAATCATGAACACTCTATCTACCATAAATCTCTCTCAAGTAATTATGATAATTTACTAGACGCACTCTCTCAAGTTACGCTAGCTAGATTGCATTACAGTTCACTTTAGATTGCACCCGAGGTATCGTTATCTCTAATCCAACCTCTAAACCCTCGGTTATGACTTTCGTCTATACTCTGGGAGTGGTGTTGTTCAAACAATTACCTAAATATGCACTCTCTCTCAAGTAGATACATACTAAATAGGCACAGCTAATTGATGGCCATTCAATTAGCTACAATAAAAACGTAGTTGAACAAATAGAGATTAATCAACCAAACTATATTAATATCACAACAAATTCATCCCCAACGGGTTCTACCAAAACCCTAGATTAAGAAATTATCTAAACATGTTCATACGAATCAAATCCAAAATAACTTGCATAATTGAATTACAGATTAATGAACTAAGGAGATAAGAATCAATGTTTTTGCTTTGCTGAGTAGTAATCCACAGGTTTTTCTTTCTTCGAATCCTTCGTATGCCTTCCGAATCTCCTTAAGTTGTGTTTTAGGGGTCTATTTATATTTTTAGGACAAACCCTAAACGTGTAGGAGACTTCTATTCCAACAGGGAAACACTTAAACTCGTCAAAACTCGGAATTGACCGAAACAGGGGCCTAGCGTTTGCATCCATTTAGCTCGGTTTCCATCTCCAATTCACCTACACATGAAATAGACTCTATTATGCACATAAAAGTATTTTTATCATTAACGCACATAAAATGTAGGTCATATAACATGTTAAACCATGAATTCTAGCCTCGCATCACACATCAATGCAAAAATCAATATCCCTGTCGGGTGGCATCCTCGGCAGGTCTGCCGGAAACACCTCGGGAAACTCACGAACAATAGGCACCGAATATATTGAAGAGACTTCAGCATTAGAATCACGAATATGAGCCAACTAAGCCAAACATTCCTTCTCAACCATGCGACGAGCCCTGGCATAAGAAATCACTCTGCTGGGAGGATGACCAGGAGCCCATTTCCATTATAATCGAGGAAATCCTGCCAAAGGCTAACCTAACTATCTTGGTGTGATAGTCCAAGATGGCATAATAAGGTGATAGCCAGACCATGCCCAATATCACGTCAAAATCGACCATGTTAAGAAGTAAAAGGTCTACACTAGTTTCAAGACCCTCAATAACGACTACACACGATCTACAAAATAACATCCCCCACGGACGTAGATACATAAATAGGGACACTCAAGGAATCGCAAGGCACAATCAAATACGAAGAAAAATAAGATGATACATAAGAATATATAGACCCCCGATCAAAAAGAACTGAAGCATCTCTATTGCAAACAAAAATGGTACATGTGATAACAACATCGAAAGACTGCACCTCGGGTCTAGCCGGAAATGCATACAATCGGGGCGGGGCCCCATCACCATGAACCATGCCTCTGGGACGACCTCTAACAGGTGGACCTTCACCTCTAGCAGGCTATCCTCCACTTCTAACATTCTGACCTCTACCTTTGACTACCTAACCCCTACCCCTGGCTAGCTGGGCAGGTGGTGCTGTAGCTGGTGCCAGAACTATAGCATGAGAACTCTGATCCTGAAGTTGAATACTGAAAAATCTCGGACAAGCTCTCTAAATATTCCCGTACTCACCACACTCATAACACCCATCCTGATACTAAGGCTGACCCTGATGATCCGGTTGACCACGATAACAACTCTTAAGATGAGGTGCTCTGATAGGGGCTGGATGATCAGAATAGCGCAAGTAAGATCCACGACCACCTAAGGCACCATGGGACGTCTAAAGTGCTGATTGAAATGGCCTGGAAGAATGGCCTCTACCCTGAGTATCCCTGCCTCCAGACGAGGCATCGCTGAATATACCGGAATGGCAAGGTCTCTTGTCTGAATCCTGACCTCCCAGTCCAAGAACCATCTCAACTCTCCTGGCCACATTGGCCGCATTCAGAAAAGAGATCTCGATCCATGTCTCCTTAACCATCTGTAATCTGATCGGCTGAGCAAGGCCCTCAATAAATCTCCTGACCCTTTCTCTCTCTGTGGGCAACAAAAGAATAGCATGTCTAGCCAAATCCACAAAGCGATTCTCATACTGGGTGACAGTCATGCTGCCCTGTTGAAGTCCCTCAACCATTTCTTGGCGGAACCAGTCATCTGAAAGCGGCAAAGTCGACCCCATTGGTCTCCGAAATACACATGTTCCAAAGAACCTCATGATAGTTATCAAGATATTACTGAGAATCCTCTGAAGTAGAACCACTAAAATGAACAGGGAAAAGCTTGATAAACCTATCCAGTCTCCACAAATCATCAGAGGACATAGCTTCTCCATCAACAAGCGGTGCTGTAACAACTGGTTGAACTATCCCAACTGGATTGGCTGCTGGGGTCTGAATCTGAGGAGTAATCTGCTCAGGAGTGTGGGTAGCAGGAGTCTGGACCCCTACTCCAGCCTGAGATACGGCTACTGCCACGGGGAGTGCGCTAGTCTAGGCTACACCCTCCATAAGGCCCACTAATCAGACCAAAGCATCCTGAAGAACCGAGGTAGCAATAAACCCCTCTAGGACCTGAGTTGGTCCCGCTGGAACGGTCTGAGCTGGATCCCCTCCCCCCCCCCCCCNTGGGGCTCCGCAGCTGGGGCTGCCGTCTTAGCAATGGGATGAGTCCTGCCCCTGCCTCGGACTCTGCCCCTAGTAGGAGCTGCTACTGTTGGAGGACCGGATTGTTGGTCAGCGGAAGAGGAAGCATGTGTTCTCTCCATCTGCGAGAGAATAGGAGAGTTCATTCAGTATTAGAGATAAAAAGAATCACACGACAGAGTAGAAGTAAAATGAGTTTGTTCCTAACTTTATAATCTCTGAGAGATAAGTACAGACGTCTCTGTACCGATCCTTCAGACTCTATTAAGCTTGTTCGTGAATTGTGAGACCTAGGCAACCTAAAGATCTGATACCAACTTGTCACGACCCTATTCCCAACCCTCGGGATCGTGATGACGCCTAACACCATACTGGCTAGGAAATCCAATGTTAGAATTTAGCTAACCGTTTTCTTTTAAGAATTTATTTAAATGTAAGTAAGCACTTTAAAATGATGTGAAACCTATTATTGTTCAACAGATGATATTAATAATAATTAAGTAACGAAACAAAACCACGAAACTAATGCTAATATTGAACTACCCAGGGTCTGGTGTCATAATTCATGAACTACTAAGAATACTCCAAGTGTTTGGCAGAAATAAATATATCTCTGTCTTGAATGAATTAAAACAACAATCTAATTAATAAGGGGAAGACTCTAGGAATCTGCGGACGCCAGCAGATGTACCTCGTGTCTCCGTGTGAATGCTCAACTATTGCTCAACGAATCAGCTCTGACAGGTACCTGGATCTGCACAAGAAGTGCAGTATCAATACAACCAACCCCATGTATTGGTAAGTGCCGAGCATAACCTCAACGAAGTAGTGACGAGGCTACGATGGGGCATTTATAACATAACCTGGATACAATGTATAATAAAGCAAGAAGGGAATAATAACAAATTAAATAGTACTTGCAACAATTAATAAAACAACTCGGTTAACTTTTCTAGATCTCAGTGATAACCAATTCTCACAAAAAATTTCAACTTTCAAATTAAAATAACAGTAAAAGCAGAGTATGGGAACAATAGAATAAAACAGTAAGTTTTCCAGTCAATATAATCAATAAAATGTGAATATCCTCCCTTATTTCTCCTTGTTGCGGTGCGCAACCCGCTCCCACTTGTCCACCACTATTTCTCCTCCCTATATTTATCATCCTTTTTTCTCTTGTTGAGGCGTGAAACCCGATCCCACCTATCCTCCCTTATTACTCCTTATTGCGGCATGCAACTCACTCCCACCAGACAATCACATCTCTTTATTTATAAAAAGATTTCACAATCTAGGTCAAAGCCTTTCACAATATTTATGTCTCAACAATTGTAAGCAGAAAGCTATACTATTCATAAACTTCATCAATTATCATTTCATAATGACACTAACTGGAATATATAGTAAAACACTGTCAACCAGCTCACACTTTTATGTATCACAATGAAGCCAAGGGAACAACCATTCCAAAATACTTGAAACAATACTTAACAACAAGTTGACAAAAACAAGTAGACATGAGGGCATTAATGATCATAAAACAATAAAGTCAGGGATCAAATAATTGAAAACGGGGAAGGAATCATGTTCAACAGATAATTTGGCGGTGCATAGATACTCGTCACCTCACCTATACACCACTCACATGCAATTCCACATGGAATTTAAGTTGGGGATTCATATTCCCTCAAGTCAAGGTTAAAGCAAACACTTACCTCAATTTCACAAGCAATTCACTGCGCAAGCACAACTTTCCTTTAGAATTTGTCTCTAACCTGCTCGAATCTAATCACAATTGGTTCAATATCATTAATTATTGCTAAAGGCATTAACTTTAATGGAAAATCATGATTTTCCTATGTTTTCCTATCAAAGGACAAAAATCGACCCCGGGCCCGTTTGGTCTAAACTCGAGGTTCGGACCAAAACACGTTTACCCATTCTCTCCCGAGCCCGGATATACAATTGGTTTTGGAATGCGACCTCAATTCGAGGTATAAATTCCAAAATTTCGAAATTCCTAAGTTCTACCCGAAAATCCCAATTTTTACCATGAAACTCTAGATTCTAGGTTGAAATCTTGTTAAAAGTTGTTAGGGATTGAAAGGAATTAGTTAGAGATCACTTACCAATAATTTGGAGAAGTTTGGGTCTTTGGAAAATCGCCTATGGAGGTTTAGGATTTTAGAGAATTGAGAAATGGGTGACAATCCCGTCTAAAATCTCACTTAACAAGTTGCAGTTATCGCAATTGCGATCAGGGGTTTGCAATTGCAAACCCTTTGAAATCTTGCTGCCTTCGCATTTGCGACATTTTGTCACATTTGCGACATTTGAAGGCCTTCGCATTTGCGGCAAAAAACTCGTATTTGCGAGGATGGCCTTCCAAGACTTTCTTTGCATTTGCGACAAAAATGTCGCATTTCCCAGGTCTATTGACTTCATTGCAAGACCTGGTGACAGACACCGGATGCACAACTGAGATTTCTAAGTTCTATTCACTCCGTAGCCTACCCGAAACTCACCCGAGCCTTCAGGGCTCCAAACCAAACATGCACGCAAGTCTAAAAATATCATAGGGACTTGCTCGTGTGATCAAATCATCAAAATAACATCAAAACTTCTAATTTAACCTCAAACTCATGATTTTCCTAAAGAACAGTTCAATTTGACAATTTTTCAACCGAACGTCCGAATCACGTCAAATCAACTTTGATTCTCACCAAATTTCACAGATAAAACTTAAATATCATAACAAACTTTTACCGGGCTCCGGAACCAAAATACGGCCTCGATGCCAACGATTTCACACATTAGTTCATTTCTTTATTTCCTTAATGATCCAGCAAAATAATTTTTTCAAAAATTGATTTCTAAGGCTAAGGACCTCAAAATTCAATTTCGAGCATACGCCCAACTCCCTTATTTTACTGCGGACCTCCCGGGATCGTCAGAACACGGATTCGGGTCTGTTTGCTAAAAATATTGACCGAAGTCAACTAAAACCAAATTTTAAATTCTAAAATTACTATTTCTCCTATTTTCACATAAAAGCATTTCGGTTTCACGTCCAGACTTCGCACGCAAATCGATGTAACTAAAATTTATATTTTTAAGGCTAATGAGCCTAGAATTTTGTCTTAATTCATAAGATGACATTTTTGGTCATTACACACACACTAATATTTGAACTTTTAAAAAATGTGGTTAATCTAAATTAATATGTACTAGACATCCTTCCAATATATACTACTTACGTTGGTTTGCTTCATCCACTAGTTGTGGCATCAAAGACTTGGCCATGCTCCTTATTCACTTCTTAACAAGATACCTATAATAAAGACAATGTTGCTGTAATTGTCATGTTTGTCCATTAGCTAAGAAAACTAGGCTACCTTTACCTACTAGCATCTCAAAGTCACAATGTTCATTTGAACTTGTTCACATGGATTTATGGGATCCCTATAGAGTAAACACCTACAACGGTTATAGATATTTCCTAATCTTGTTGATGATTTTTCACGAATGACTTGGACTTTTCTCCTAAGACTGAAGAGTGATGTTTTTGTGATTCTGTCAAATTTCCTTCATATGGTAGAAAACCAATTTTCTTCTACAGTTAAAACCTTCAGATCTAATAATGGGTATGAATTTTTCCATTCTCTTTGTTCTAATCTGTTTCAAACAAAAGGCATTGTTCATCAAAGCAGTTGTGTCTATACTCCCTAACAAAATGGGGTGGTAGAAAGGAAGCTTAGACACTTGCTTGAATTAGGAAGAGCTTTAAGGTTTCAAGCTGCATTGCCTTTGAAACTATGGGGTGAATGCATTCTAGCAGCCACTTATATTATCAACAGATTGCCTAGTAATGTTTTAAATGGAAAGTCTCCTTATGAGGTTTTTCATGGTCATTCTCCTAAACTAGATCATATAAGGACAATATGGTCCCTTTGTTTTGCTGCCAAGCTTACACTTATGACAAATTCCAACCAAAGTCCATTCCTGCTATCCTTATTGGTTATGCACCTACCCAAAAAGGATATAAATTATATGAACTTGACTCTGGGAAGATCTTTGCCAGTCGAGATGCTGTCTTTAAAGAAGACATCTTCCCTTTTAGATGTCTAAAAGAGAAGCCTTCTTCATCACATCATGATACCTCAATACTTATGCCTACAACCAGTTCTGAGTATCTTCCTATTTATACACCACTGGATCATGATCCACTCACACCTTCATTGCCTTCATCTCCACTCACCAACTCTCCAGTTTCACCTTTAGCACCTCACAATCCTCTGTCCACCAACAGTACATCTCCTTCTGTAGAGTCAATTCCATTGGATCCTGTTACTTCTCATGAACATGTCTCTCCTATCCCACTTACATTACCTCCACCTAAAAAGTCAGGTAGAACAAGCAAGCCTCCTATATAGTTAACTGAATATGTACATCCACCTCTTCTACATCACATCCTATCCAACATTTTATCTCCTACTCTCATCTTTCTCCTTCTTTCAAAGCCTTCCTCACTTCTTTTTCTAATGATGTTGAACCCTCATCTTTTCACCACGCTAGTAAGGATGATAGGTGGATTGCATCTATGAAACTTGAAATTGAGGCATTAGAAAAGAATAATACTTGGTCTGTAGTTGATTTACCTGTTGGAAAAACACCCATTGGATGTAAATGGGTATACAACATAAAGTACAATGCAGATGACACTATAGAAAGGTTTAAGGCAAGGTTGGTTGCTAAAGGCTTCACTCAGCAGGAAGGATTAGACTTCCATGATACTTTTTCACCAGTTTCCAAACTCACCACCAACAGATGGCACTATACTTCCATGCAGAGGGTTGTTGTTGCTCCTGCTGCTATTAAGCAATGGACTATATTTCAAATGGATGTACAAAATGCCTTTCTAAATGGAGACCTTGAAGAAGAAGTCTACATGACTTTACCTTAAGGATTTAGTAGCCAGGGGGAGCATAAGGTTTGTAGGCTACTTAAATCCCTGTATGGACTCAAGCAGGCTTCTAGACCGTGCAATTTAAAGATGTCTCAGGCTTTGTCCTTAGCCGATTTCAAGCAAAGCAAGCATGATTTCTCCTTGTTCACTAGAAATGTGGAATAACAACTTTGTTTTGGTTTTGGTCTATGTAGATGATCTTCTTGTTACAGGTAATAACCTACAGGAAATTAAAAAGGTTCGGGATTCTCTGCATCAGCACTTTAAAATGAAGGAACTAGGAGAAGTCAAATACGTTCTAGACATAGAGTTTGCCAAAACAAAAGAATGCATCCTCATGACACAGAAAATATGCATTGGAGATGATATCAGATGCAGGCCTGGCAGGCTCCAAGCCTAAAGAGACACCAATGGAACAGAACTTGAAGCTGGAAAACATTGAATGTGATGCTTACACAGACACAAACAAAGAAGATGAGTTACTGGAAGACAGGGGGAGCTATCCAAGACTTATAGGGAAACTCTTATATCTGACAGTAACAAGACCAGATATCTCATATGCAGTTTAGTCCCTAAGTCAATTCATGCATGCACCTAACAAGTCTCACTATGAAGCAACACTTCATGTAGTAAGGTATATCAAGAAGCAACCAGGGATAGGGCTGTTGATGTCATGTAGTAACAATGAAGAAATAGAAGCATTCTGTGATTCAGATTGGGCATCATGTCCCATGTCAAGGAAGTCTGTTACTGGATACTGTATTAAGCTTGGAAATTCAATCATTTTGTGGAAAGCAAAAAGCAGCATACTATATCGAGGAGTTCAGCTGAAGCTGAGTACAGGAGCATGGCACACACAGTAGCAGAACTCGTATGGTTGAAAGGATTATTAGGAGAACTAAATGTGCGTCTGGAACTGCCTATGAAACTGTTATGTGACAATAAAGCAGCATTGCAAATTGTTGTTAATCCTATGTACCATGAACGAACAAAAAACATAGAAATAGACTGCCACTTCATAAGAGAGAAAATTCAAGAAGAATTGATCAAGACTTCGTATATAGCAAGTCAAGAACAACCAGCCGATGTGTTGACTAAGGCATTGGGACATCAGCAGCATGCTACTTTGATTTCCAAGTTAGGAATCAAAGATGTTTTTCATTCTCAACTTGAGGGGGAGTGTTGAAATTAAGAAGCTATAAATAGTTGTACATTGATGTATTTATAATGTACTCTTCTAGAAGGTGGTTAAGAAGTTAGTTAGTGGTACAATTAGCTATGTTAGTTATAAATATATAGGGGTGTACAGTTACTTTTTTTCTTAATGCATTAACAGAACAATTCTGTTTCTTTACGTCTCTGCATTCTTCTTCTTTTTCCTCATTGTCTTCTCTTAGCTCGAGCTCAACAATGGCGACACCTAGGGCTGGAATTCAACACAAACAAACTAAAATAGTGTCGTGATAACAGAATAGCTAAATAGAGAATAGGAGCAAGAAATTACAGCTTTGACCAAAAAAATAAAAAAGGAAAACTTAGAGCAACTTCCATAAAAGCAACAAGATACTTGCCCAATACATTATTAAATTACCTAAAAAATATTTTATGTCAAACAACAAAATCTACTCTTTTTTAATTTTGTGTGGATCTTACCTGCAATGCTCCGTAACCCAGAATAAAACAGAAAACCTCTATATTCATGGATTATTGCATAAGAACAAATCTTAAGAACCACAACAGTAATCTACCTCCTCTAGTCCTCAAGCAGGTATGTCGATCACCTGTTTGCTCTTGGCTAATCTGTATCCAATTGCACTACTACAAGCAGGCACAAAAAAGCCCAAAAATCTTATACAACAAATTCAAAATTTAAATCGTTTTATTTTTAATTTGCAGTACATAGGAAAAATAAGCAAAAGGAAGCAAAATAAAAATAAAAAAACGAAGAAGATGAAATAATAGAAAACATTCTAATTCCTTGCTGATCGACTAATATATAAGCTTCATAATGCTCGCCCTGTCAGATTTGCCAAGTTTTCCATTTCGATTAAAGAACAGAAAAGGAAGAAAGATCATAGAAGGAAAAAGAGACAACCAAGAGGCGAGTAGTGAAAGTGGAGCAGGCGGGGTACATAGCTGATGTCAGGTTAAGAGACGCGTTGCAAAAATAGGTCGAAATGACTTCGAATGGCAAGAAAATGATATTTTTACCCTTGGTCGGCCATCTCGCTCTTCTTTATAATATAAATGAGAAGCCATCTGCTAATAATATAACATTCGATGTAGAAGTCAAGGCATTGATTCTACTATCATCTATACTGGAGAGTTGGTCTGCAACAGTTACAGCAGTTAGTAATTCATCGGGAAGTATCAAACTCAAATTGGATGATATTAGAGATTTGGATCTAAGCGAAGATATTCGCCAGAGATAATCAAGTGATTCCTCAGAATTTGCATTTAAACCAAAAACAAAGGGAGAAGCAACCAAAGAGGACACAGTCATGGTCATGGTAGATCAAAGTAAAGGAGAAGAGGGCAATCCAAAAATCGCAAAGACATTACTTGTTGAAATTGTAATAAAAAGGGTCACTACAGTAGTCAATGTAGAGAGCCAAAGAAGAAGAAGAATGACTAATACAAGGATGATAATTAAGCAATTGCATTTGCTGAACAAGTGGGTGATGCACTAATTTACTGTGCAAATAGTCTAGTCGAATCTTGGATTTTGGATTCAGGAGCATCCTTTCACTCTACCGCATGTAAAGAATTATTGCATAATTATATAGCTGAAAAATGTGGGAAGGCCTATTAAAAAGTTGCGAACCCCTGGATATTGTCGAGAAATGTGAAGTTCCTATAAAGACTTCACAAGGGACGCTATAGAGTCCAACATGTTTCTGGTCTCAAGAAAAATCTGATATCTATGGGTTAGATTGACAATGAATGATACACAACGGTATTCGGTAATGGATCATGGAAAATAACCAAAGTAAATTTGGTTGTGGCACGAGGCTTCAAGGAGGGAGCACTGTATGCAACTGCAATACAGAGAGATACTTTAGCAACAGTAGATCATGGCTGTGATACAACACTGTAGCACTAGAGGCTCGGGCATATGAGTGAGACGGGAATAAAGTTGTTGAAATCCAAGGAAAAGTTGCTAAACCTAAAGCATGTTGAATTAGGTTTGTGGGAAGATTGCATTTACGGGAAACAAAATAGAGTTAGCTTCGCAAAGGCGGGAAGGATGCCAAAGAAAGAGAAGCTGGAACTAGTGTATATAGATGTGTAGGGATTATCTCCTATGACTTTTCTATGAGGCTCACGCTATCATGTCACCTTCATTGATGATTCTACAAGAAAGGTATGGGTTTATTTTTCTGAAAAATAGATCTGATGTGTTTGTAACCTTTAAAAGATGAAAAACTAAAGTTGAAAATTAGATAAGTCTAAAGTGAAAATGTCTGAAGTCTGATAATAGAGAAGAGTATGATATTCAAGATTTTAAAGAATTTTGCTCTGAGAATGGGATCTGAATGATCAAGACAGCTCCTGGAATACCGGAACAAAATGGCTTTGCTGAGAGGATGAACAGAACCCGGAATGAACGAGCCAGAAGTATGACAATATATTATGGATTGCCGAAGTATTTTTGGGCCGAGGTTGTGAACACGGAAGCTTACCTCATAAACAGGGACCCTCTGTACCGCTGAATTTTGAAATTTCTTAGGAGGTATGGACAGGAAGGAGGTGACTCTCTCACATCTGAAAATTTTTGGTTGTGTTTCTTATGTGCATGTAAACTGTGATAGAGATAAGCTTGATCTTAAAGTCAAGAAATGTTTCTTTATTGTCTATGGTGAGAATAATTTTGGTTAACGATTTTGGGATGATCAGAATAGAAAGATACTAAGACACATGAATGTCACATTCAATGAAAACGTGATATACAAGGACAAGCTAGACGTAGAACCAACTAGCACCAGCAAACAGACATTTGAAACAGTTGAGTTAGAAGAAGTCTCAGAAAATGAAGTGCCTAGAGGGATTACAACTGATTCTGAAATTGAAGATGAAGAACCAGAATTCGAATCTGGATCAGAACCAGAACCAGAACTAGAACCAGAGATAGAATTAGATGGAGAACCAAATCTGGAGTCGGGACTTGACTCAAATTCGGGATTAGTTACTTTTGAACCTACATTAAGGAGATCTAAAATAGTTACGAATGCTCCAGATAGGTTAACTCTCTTTCCACTATTTACTTCTGACTGATGCCGGAGAACTCGAATATTTTGTTAAGGTAATGCAGGTGATAAACTCTGATAAGTGGAAGCTAGCCATGAAAGAAGAGATGAATTCTCTTCAAAAGAATCAAATGATGGATACTTATAGAGTTACCAAAAGGAAAAAAGGCATTGCAAAACAAGTGGTTGAATAGGGTCAAGGAAGAGCATGATGGTAAGAAGAGATACAAAGCACGATTAGTAGTAAAGTCTTTCAGCAGAAGGAAGAGATTGACTACAGCGGCATCTTCTCTCCTGTAGTCAAATTAACTACTATCAGGTTGGTGCTAAGTATTGTAGTTGCAGAACATTTATATTTGGAGTAGCTAGATGTTAAAACTGCTTTCTTGCATGGTGACCTTGAAGAAGACATCTACATGAAGCAACCTGAAGGCTTTCAAGTTTTTGATAAAGAAACCTTCTGTGCAAGTTGAAGAAGAGTTTGTATGATTTGAAACAAGCTCCCTGATAATGGTACAAGAAATTTGATGGATTCATGCATAACAATGGTTTCACGCTATGTGAGATGGACCATTGTTGTTATATAAAAAATCTTGATGAATCCTATATCATTTTACTGTTGTACGTTGATGATATGTTAATTCCAGGATCTAGCATAAAAATGATCAACAGGGTTAAGCAATAACTAGTGCAGGAGTTTGAAATGAAAGACTTAGGACAAATTAAGAAAATGCTTGGGATGAGGATTAGAAGAAATAGGTCGGAAGGAACCTTAAAGTTGTCTCAAGAAAAGTACATTCAGAAGGTACTAAGAAGGTTCAGTCTTCATGATGCAAAGACCAGAAACGCTTCACTCAGAAGCCATCTTAATCTGCCAAAGAACCAATCACCAAAGACAGATGAAGAAAGGAAGTACATGTCCAAAGTTCCATATGCCTCAGCAGTAGGAAGTTTGATGTACGCTATGGTTTGTACTAGATCTGACATAGCCCATGCAGTTAGAGTTGTCAGTAGATACATGTCAGATCCAGAAAAGGAGCATTGTGAAGGTGAAAAATGGATATTGTGATATCTCAAAGGCACCTCAGGTAAGACACTTTGTTTTAAATAGCGAAATATTATCTTACAAGGTTTTGCTGATGCAAATTTAGGCGGCAATATGGATAGTCTAAAAAGTACCACAAGCTAATTGTTCACCTTGGGTGGTACTGCTGTTAGTTGTATGTCCAGACTTCAGAAAAGTGTTGCTCTATCTACCACAGAAGAAGTACATGGAAATCTTAGAAGTTGGAAAATAGATGATTTGGCTCAAGAACTTTCTTAAAGAGCTAGGTAAAGAGCAGGTTAATTGTGAGTTTTTCAGAGTTAGCCAGAGTGAATACATCTTGCCAAAAATCCAGTATTTCATGCAAGATAAAAGCACATCCAGCTGAAGTATCGTCAGATCAGAGAGTTGATGAGTTGATAAGTGAAGGAACTCTTTCCCTGCAGAAGATACCAGGATCGAAGAACCTGTCAGACATATTGACCAAAATTATCGGTGTTGACAAACTGAGGTTGTGCGCCGCCTCAGTTAGCCTTCAAGATTGATAATGTGAAAGTGTCAACAGACAATAGCAATTTTTTTTAAATATTCTTTCTTGATGTATTTGGGTTTGAGGGGGAGATTGAAAGGAACAAACCCAACTGTAAAATGAATAGTGACCGAAAGAAAAAAAAAGCAAAAGAAGGACATGTATGCTGCACCAAAATTCAGCAACATCAAAATTCACAGTGTGAGGAAAGAAGAAAATGTGTGAGTTGATATCGACGCATGCAAGAAAAAAATAAGTGTTCATATTCTAATGTTTGCCTATAAATATGCATCCCTTTCCTCAATTGTAAACCATCCCTCAACTTTTCTTTCTCTTCAATTAATAAAGAGTTATTCTTTGTGTGGCCTTGGAGTAGGCAAAACTTGCCGAACCACTTAAATCTTGTCTTGTCTTCTCTTGTGCAATTTATTATTTTTTTCTTTTAAATATTTTTTCCTTTCTATTAGCCTGGCACGCTTTCCAATGCTTTTGCTATCTTCAAATACTGGGTTCGCCTATGATTACTCCCATGCACCAAAGGAAAAAGAGGGCAAAAGACGAAAAAGAAAAGGGGAAAAACTTGAGTGCAGATTAATTAAATCATGACTATAAGTAAAAAGGAGCATAATTTAGTATTTAAGAGTGAAATATATAATATCACAATATGCTCGGATATGGCCAAGAGAACTGGATTCACTACACCATCATACACATACAAGGAGCTTCATCGACCATACATATTTAGAGTTAAGGTATATTCACAAACTTAAAAGGAAAAAAACGAGGAGTCGGATCTAGAGCGGGTACAATTGAGCATATTACTTTGTACTAGGATTACTACATACACATATCTGACAAAGTAATGCTTATACGTATAATAAGATCATATTCATAATTTCTAACTCATCACAGACTCCAGATTCTGAATTTGTCTTTGCTCAGTAATAAGCCATAGCTTTTGCTTTTCTCTTGGAATAATCACAAATAAGAGCCCCACCATGTAACTGCACAACTTCGTGACTATTGATAACTCTCTCTTCAACTGCATAAGCTGGTTTTAACTGAACAATATGAGATTTCTGAGGTTGATTTTGGTAATAAAACCAATTTTTATAGGTCGTTTTAACAGGCGCAGCAGAAGAAGGAGAAATAGACATCCTTCCCTTTCTTCCATAGCGTTGTTCGTCAAGAAGAGCAAAGGCTTCTTGGCCTATCTTTGAATTTTGATCATAATTATATGACTAGTAATGGATCATATGTACTAGTAATTCCACTACTTAGTTAATATCGTATAAAGGGCAGTCCAGTGCACAAAATATTCCGTGTTCATGCAGTATTTGGAGAAGGATCACATCACAAGAGAGTGTGTATCTACAGTTCAAACTCGTGACCTATAGATCACCCAAAGAACTTAACCGTTGCTCCAAGGTTCCCTTCTTAGTTAATATCTTAGATGGGCTTAACATTACAAAATTTTATGCTCGATTTGATACCACATACAGGTCACCAAGGTATATGATTAATATATAAGAACATCTCATTTAGATATTTGGGTTATTTTAGCATATACAAATTGGATTATATAATTGGAAAAAAGGGATCTTCTGAAAGGCCGTACGTTGGATACTTGATCTGAATAAATTTGCAGAAAGTAAGGGAAAGGAACAATCTGAATTTTCTAAGGACAACATTCTTTGCGATATTTCTATGGATGAGGGATAGACAATCAGTAGTATTAAACTGATCTTCTTTCGGTGGGAATAGGACTTTCTTTATTAGAAGCAAACATAAAGAGAAGGCAGCGTGATCTGTATTTGGCATTTTATTTTGAAATTTTTTCTGAAATGACTATTGTTTAGTGTCTATTAACTTCTTATAGCTATCATATACATAATTACTTTCCGTAGCTACCTTTCAGTTTGTTATGGTAATGTATTCGAGCTACTGTATTCATGAATACAACATCAAAAGTCGGCTAAAAAATAGGACAGTCCAGCTGTTAGCCGCAGTATTCACATGTATTCATACCTTGTATTCATGAATACAATGTAATAATAGATCTTTCAAGTTGTTTAATAACGGAAAGCTGCTAATTTAACGGGATACACTTCTACTATAACTCACTTAAATTAATTATAACACACAACATTATCAATCCAATTAATGAGAAGATTTATTAAACACTAAACACAACAAAAAAGAGCATTCTTCAGAGTTTCAGTCCCTTTTTTTTTTCTGATACAGTTCGATTTTTTTCCTGATATTGTCCGAGGTTCTGCTCGGAATTGATAGAAGTATCTACAGAAATATTTTGAAATTCGACTTTCTGCATATGAATACACCATGTATTTGTGTCGGATACAACCTGTAATAGTAACCTACTGCGTACATATTTCATAATAAATCTAGTGCTTGTATTCTGTTGTATCTAACAGTTGTGTTCTATGTATTTAAGTTTATTTTTGTATTCACAATATTTTATTTATTCATAATACATGGTATTACTGCTTTATTGAGTATATTTCATTGGTTGTATTGATTGACTTTCTATTTGTATTGAGAGTATTTCACTGTATTTCATTGTATTGTTGTTTTAAATACAGATGAATACAATTAGATTGAATGCATAACTAATTGATGAATAACATCAAAATGATAGAACTAACAATGCATTTAAAAATATTGTAATAAGAATTCAAATCCATATAAATACATCTAAATACAACAGTCAAAAATCACTGCACAAAATAAAAATCAGTGTATACCTTATCGAATACATATAAATACATCTAAATACAAGAAAATAAAATCACTGTAGAAACTAAAAAGCAATGTATGCAGACTCGAATACATATAAATACATCAACAATTTGGATCATTGCGTATTTTTGTTCTCCTTTCAGTTTCAATGGTTGCTGATGAACCTGCAAATACAGGTTTCTCTTGAGTGATTTGGTAATCAAAAGGTGGCTCTTCAAATTGAGTGCTTTAGTTGGTATTCCGCAGAAAATCTAACAATGGTGAATATTTAAAACAAGAATTGTTGAAGAGAAAAAGAAGAAGCTTTAACCGGCTAACAACCCACAAAATTTAGTGGTGAGTGGTGAACATCTGTGTTGATGATTTACGACTTGCATAATTTCATAGTTCTTGACAAAAGCAAGAAATCCTGAATCAGAAAGGAAAACATTTGGTGTCACGCCTCCACGTCTTGTGGAATTGGGAAAGAACAATTTTGAAAAAGATGTTAAAAAACTTGCAGGAAATCATGGAAAAGCTCACGGTTTGCATGGCTGAAGAGTAGTGATAACCATGAAAATCATGGAAAAGCTCACCGTCTGTAAGAGGAAACTAGTTTTCTAGTTCATATAGGAAAGAATGAGAGAAAGATCGTGGAGAGAGAAATAATATACTATGCGTGATTTTGGGAGAGGAAAAAAATGAAAGAATGAGAGAAAAAAATATTAGACAACATATTTAATGCTTAATAGTAGGAAGTGGCCATAAATACATATTTTGCTATAAAATCTAAAAAATAGATATAGAAAACAATATTTTAAAGGATTTTTATTTATAAAAAATATGGTGTAAAGCTTAGCTATATGAGGTAAAATTTTCATTTTCTTTTTCCCTTCCCAATTTTCTTGGTTTACATAATTTTTTGGTTAAAATCTCTTCATAATTAATTAGAAGTCTCTTCTTGTAAGGTAACATTTTACCCTCTAATGAAACTTTTCCACAAGGATTCAAATTAGTCTAACTAGAATATTTCGAATATCTTAAAAATAAAAGAAGTTAGAAAACATGGGCAAAACAAAACATTAAAAAATTTAGATAAGTAGACTGGAAGGGGTAACAAACATCCTTCCAATATTTACATGAAGAATTTGAGCATCTGATACAATCCTAGACAGTCCGGGCAGATCGAAGAATATTGAAGATGAACCAAATTATCTAGTGGACTATTGACTCGCTCCAAGTCCATGAAAATCGGAGGATGTATGCTAAGGAGCTGCATGACAATTGAGTAGGAGATATTTGGAGAGTCACTGGAACGATTCATGGAAATAATACTTGTTTGAAGTCTTGAGAATCAAAGAATCAAGACCCCAAGCCAAACCGTGTGACGTGGTTTCACCAACCGTTGGATACGATTTAAGAGGGGCCATAAAGAGCTGAAGAAAATAAGCTTCTGAAATTCAACACGGTTCAACTGAGTGTTACGGTTGGGGTTACAATTGAGGTTACGGTTTGGCCTGACGAATTCTTTTGGAAAATTAACTTTGAATATTTTTCTATTTTACCCATTGGTTATTTATAATAACCTAGGGTTATTTCATTAGCCATTTAGTATATTTTGACATAAGAAAACTATTGAGAGAGATTTTGAACCTCTGGACTCGAGTTCGTCTTTGGATTACATGTTTTCAAGAATTGAATTCTTGAGGGTAATATTCTTCTCCTTTCTCTATATATAAGGTTCCTAATTTATAGTACTTGGGAGATGAGTGAATAGTTTTCGATTGTTTCTTGAGACGTTCACTTAGAGTTCCAGAATTATGTATTTCAATATTCGGACTGCTTTAGATTATCTTAATCAAATCTATCTTTAGTTTTTCTTCAATTATTATTATTTTTATAGTCTAGTGTTTTGTTTATCTCTAATCATATCAGCATCCAATGCAAAATTTTAATACAATAATTAGAGTAGTGTCTCAAGACATTATATACATTCTTTAAAAATGCTTACAACTTTATGATTAGGGAGAAGTACATCCACTAGCACATTCCCGCACATGCAACTATCGTTCTTGAGGTTCACACGTGTGGGAGATGTTAGAGAATGTACTTGTTCATGGCCATCAATTGTGTAAGGGTTTCTTTTTTGAAAGTGAGAGGAGGCTCAACATGAGAGATATTGAACTAGAGGGAGGCAGATTTGTCAGGATCCCAAAACCACCCTGGTCATGATGGCGCCTATCGTGATACTAGGCTAGCCAATTCACTATGTATAACATAAAGAAAATTTTCATTTAATTCATTACTAATATGATATTTCATAAAATTTCCGTTTAAGCATTTCAAAACAAGTAAAGATAGGTAAATCATTTAAACACATCCTGATCCCGGAGTCACCAGTCATGAGCAACAAAATATACAAGTCTGATACTGTCTACTTAATACAAGATGAGTCTAAAAATAGTAAATTCTAAAAGATAGGAAGGAGAAAGGCAAAGTTGCGGACGCCGTGCAACTACCTCGAAAATCTCCGGAATACTCTGAAAGGAGCAGATAAGCTCTCACCTTGATGCCCTGGCACCTGAATTTGCACACTTGGGGTAATGTGAGTACGCAAACTCAGTAAGTAACAATTATAACTAAAGACCGAGTGCAATGACGAGCATATAAAATCATATAAATCTCATAACATAAAAACCTTGGTGGAAATAACAAGATCAAATCAATAATTAAATTTCGAGCATCTCGTAAAACCTCCAGTTTCAATGAAAGTTGTTTAAAATATTTGTTCAACATTTTCAATAGAGACTCAGTATAAAAGAGGAGTGAAAATAGTAATTTCATAAAACAAGCCCCTCGGGTAATGTATCTCTCATATATATAGCCCATCGGGCAAGTTTCTCAGTCACTCTTGACTCAACTCTAATCAATCAACACTCACACTCAACACTAACGCTCAATAGGCACCTTATAATAACCACTGCGGTGAGCAGCCCGATCCATAAATACATAGTCGACTGCGCTCACTGGGGGTGTACATACTCCGGAGGGGCTCCTAAAACCCAAGCGGTATATCAATGCGGCGTGCAACCCTACCCAATATCGCTGCAGCATGCAGCCCGATCCATAAATATATATATATATATATATATATATATATATATATATATATATATATATATATATATATATATATATCGTTGCGGCGTGAAGCCCGATTCATATATGTATATATAACGTTGTGGCGTGCAGCCCGATCCCTACCTATCCTCACTATCTGTCCCTCATCCTCACTCAGTCATCAACCTCACAAGCAACTCGGGCATTTCAATACAAACTCACGGAACTCAGCCGAAAACAACTTTCATATATTAAAAATAGAGTGATGAACACGATTAAACAAAAAAACAGGTATAAATCATGACAGAGGATATGCTTTCTATAAAAAAAACTATGTGAGGATAATACTAAAATACCCCTGAGGGTCCAAACAGTACGGCACAAGGCCCCAAACATGGCATTCAGCCCAAGTTAATAGAATCATTTCTACAACACATAGATATCATATAGAGTTTATCAAACTATGCAAATCTACGACTGCCACGGGATGGACCAAGTCACAATCCCTATTGGTGCACGCCCGTACCTAGAATGGACACCTCATTTATCAAAATAGTATGAAATTCCGGGGTTTCATACCCTCATGTCTAGATTTACAACCGTTACTTACCTCAAACCGGATGAAAATCAACTCCGCGATGTCCTTGCCGCTCGACTCGGCCTCAAATCGCCCCGAATCTATCCAAAATCAGAATCATATCATTAATATATGCCAAAGGAACAAAGCCCATGCGAAAGTTATCAAATCAAATCAAAATCCCGAAATTGGCCAGAATCCTTAACCTCTCACGAGTCCATACATACCAAATTTATAAAAATCTAACTTCGTTTAACCCCTTAATCACCAATTCTTGGTCTCATGCTCCAAGCCATAATTCCCCAATTTTAACCCTTAAGTCCCATAGATTTCATGCTTAATCAGTTGGAAATCACCATAAAATCGAGTATTGAGTTCAAAAATATTACCTCAAAGTGATTCCCCTTGACTCCCTCTTCAAAATCTCTCAAAACGCTCCAAGTCCGAATATAAATGGTGGAAAAATAACCCAATTTCGTGAAGGCTTGAATTTATTATTTCTGCCTAGCTAAATCGCACCTACAGTTACTTCCACCGCACCTGCGCAACCACTTTTGCGGTCCAATCAATCGCACCTGCGATTTTTACTTAAACACCCAGGATCGCATCTACGCCTCAAGCACCGCACTTGCGGTTCTGCAGAAGCGTCCAACTCACAACATCTGTGGTTCTTCTCCCCATGGATGAATTCTGCATCTACGGCCACAAAGCGCACCTGCGATCACCCTTCCCCAGGTGCAGAAAACCAGAGACAGCAGCAGCAACAGTTTTTTCCAAAGTTCTAACTCCTCCCAACGGCCAGCCAAAATCATCCCGAGCCCCTCGGGGTCTCAACCAAATATACAAATACCTCATATAACATCACCCAAACTTGGTCGAACCCTAGGAACGCTGAAAACAACATCAAAACACCAAATTAACCCGAAATTCAAGCCTAAGGATTTCTAAACTTCCGAAATTCACCAACGATGCCGAAGCCAACCAAACCACGTCCGAATGATCTGAAATTTTGCACACACATCACAAACGACATCACAAACCTATTCCAGCTTCCAAATCACCGCCTTTGACTTGGTCCAAGTTCTCCATTTTTTTCTGAAGAAGTTTCTCCTTATCACTAAGAGAGAGGATTATAGGAGGCAGTTTGAGCGTCTCCAGCAGGGTTGTATGACCGTCACATTGTATGATACTACATTCATTACCTTGTCCCATCATGCTATTATGATATTTCCACGGACCGAGAGAGGGTGAAGAGGTTTATTGAGGGACTAGCTCAGCCGATCAGATTGCAGATTGCTAGAGAGGCAGGGAGTGATATTTCCTTTTAGGATGCAGCCAATGTGGCCAGACAATTTGAGATGGTTCTATCACAGGGGAGTGGTCAGGGGTCTGACAAGAGGCCTCGTCATTTTGGCCAGTTCAATGGTGTCTCATCTGGAGGCAGGGATTCTTTTGGTAGGGGCCATTCTCCTAGGCCGTTTCAGTCATCACTTCAGGTTTCTCGCAGTGCTCCAGGTAGTCGTGGTTCACATATGCAGTATTCTGATCAGTTTCCCTACAGTGCACCACCAGCTCCTATCAGTGCACCAGCGCTCCAGAGTTTTCAGGGTGGTTACAGGTCATTAGAGTCAGTTTCAGGGCTAGCAGTCTCAGCAGCCGAGATCTTGTTACACTTGTGGTGGTCCGGGGCACACTGCTAAATTTTACCTCAAGCCTCGAGCAGTTCTCAACACCAGGATTCTCGTTCCATAGTTCTCACACCAGGTGTTCCACCACCCGCTCAACCAGCCAGAGGTGGGTGTCGAGGTGTTAGAAGTGGAGGTCAGGTAGTTAGAGGTGGAGGCCAGGGTACTAGAGGTAGAGGTCAGCCAACAGGAGCCCGTCCCAGGGGTGCAGTTCAGATTTGTGGGGCCCAACCCTGATGTTATGCTATTCCAGACAGACCTGAGGCTGAGGCTTCCGATGCGATTATCACAGGTATGATTTTAGTTTGCAGTAGGGATGCTTCAGTTTTATTTGATCCAGGGTCCACATATGCCTATGTGTCATCTTATTTTGCTCTGGTCATGCCATGTGTCTCTGAGTACTCCTGTATACGTGTCTACACCGGTGGGTGATTCTATTGTGGTAGATCGTGTCTACCGTTCGTGTGTAGTTGTTATTTGTGGTCTTGAGACAAGTGTAGATCTTCTACTCCTTGATATGGTTGATTTTGATGTCATTTGGGGGATGGATTGGCTGTCGCCTTATCATGCCATACTGGACTGTCATGCCAAGATCGTGACCTTAGCATTGTTGGGGTTGCCTTGTCTGGAGTGGAGAGGGAGTCCTGGTCATTCTTCTAGCAGGGTTATCTCATATATGAAGGCTCGTCGTATGGTCGAGAAGGGGTGTTTGGCCTATTTGGCCTATGTTCGTGATTCTAGTGCCGAGGTTCCTTCTATGGAGTCTGTGCCCATTGTCCGTGAGTTTCTAGAGGTGTTTCCTGCAGACGTGCCGGGTATGCCACCCGATAGAGATATTGATTTTTGCATTGATTTGGCTCCGAGCACTCAGCCCATTTCTATTCCGCCATATCGTATGGCCTCGCTAGAGTTGAAGAAGTTGAAAGAATAGTTGCAGGACTTGCTTGATAAAGGATTTATTAGGCCTGGTGTCTCGTCTTGGGGTGCGCCAGTGTTGTTTGTTAACAAGAAGGATGGGTCGATGAGGATGTGCATAGATTATCCGAAGTTGAACAAGGTTACCATCAAGAATAAGTATTTGTTGACGATGATTGATGATTTGTTTGATCAGCTTCAGGGTGCCAAGGTATTTGAGATCTGGCTACCATCAGTTGAGGATTAGGGCATCCGATGTCTCTAAGACATCTTTTCGCACTCGGTACGGGCATTATGACTTCTTAGTAATGTCATTCGGGTTGAAAAATGCCGCAACAACTTTCATGGACTTGATGAACCGAGTATTCAAGCCTTATTTGGATTCCTTCATGATTGTCTTCATTGATGATATTCTGATTTATTCCAGCAGCCCGGAAGAGCATGAGCAGCACCTTCGATTCATTCTCTAGACTCTAAAGGACAATCAATTATATGCCAAGTTTTCGAAATGTGATTTTTGTTTGAGTTCAGTTGCATTCCTAGGTCATGTTGTATCATCGGAGGGTATCCAACTGGATCCTAAGAAGATCTCAGCAGTCAAGGATTGGCCTAGACCCACACCAGCCATAGAGATCTGGAGTTTCTTGGGTTTGGCTGGCTATTACCGTCGGTTTGTGGATGGGTTTTCGTCTATTGCAGCCCCGATGACAAGGTTGACTCAGAAGGGTGCCCAGTTCTTGTGGTCAGAGGAGTGTGAGGTGAGCTTCCAGAAGCTCAAGACAGCTTTAACCACGGCGCCAGTGTTGGTTTTTCTGAGTGGTTCAGGGCCATATACTGTGTATTGTGATGCATCTCGGGTTGGACTTGGTGCAGTGTTGATGCAGGATGGCAAGGTCACTGCATATGCTTCGCGTCAGTTGAAGATCCATGAGAAGAATTATCTAGTTCATGACTTGGAGTTAGCAGCCATTGTCCACGCGCTGAAGATTTGGAGGCATTATTTGCATGGCGTGTCATGTGAGGTGTTCACATATCATAAGAGTTTGCAATATTTGTTCAAGCAGAAAGAGTTGAATTTGAGGCAAAGGAGATGGTTGGAGTTGTTGAAAGACTATGACATCACCATCTTATATCATACGGGGAAGGCCAATGTGGTGGCCGATGCTGTGAGTAGGAAGTCAGCCAGTATGGGTAGCCTTGGTTATATTCCAGTCGGGGAGAGACCGCTTGCTTTGGATTTTCAGGCTTTAACCAATCGGTTCATAAGATTGGATGTTTCCGAGCCCGACCATGTTCTAGCTTATACAATTTCTCGCTCTTCATTATTTGATCGTATTCGAGATCGACAGTATGATGATCCTCATTTGTGTGTCCTTAGGGACACGGTGCGACACTGTGATGCCAAGCAGTTTGCAGCTGGTGATGATGGGGTTTTACGGATGCAGGGTCATATTTGTGTGCCCAATGTGGATGGACTTCGTGAGTTGATTTTAGAGAAGGCCCATACTTCCCGGTACTCCATTCATCCGGGCGCAGCAAAGATGTATCAGGATTTGCTGCAGCACTATTGGTGGAGGAGGATGAAGAAGGATATTGTGGCATATGTAGCTCGGTGTTTGAATTGTCAGCATGTTAAGTACTAGCATCAGAGGCTTGGTGGATTGCTTCAGCAGATTGAGATTCCTAAGTGGAAGTGGGAGCATATCACCATGGATTTCGTTGTTGGGATTCCACGGACTCAGAGGAAGTTCGATGTAGTATGGGTTATTGTGGATAGGTTGACCAAGTAATCACATTTCATCCCTGTGGAAGTTTTCTATTCTTCGGAGAGATTGGCAGAGATCTACATTAGGGAGATTGTTCGTCTTCATGGTTTGCCCGTGTCTATTATTTCTGACCGAGGTACGTAGTTTACCTCGCATTTTTGGAGGGCAGTTCAGCGTGAGTTTGGCACGAGGGTTGAGTTGAGCACGTCATTTCATCCTCGGACGGACGAACAATCCGAGCGTACTATTCATATTTTGGAGGATATGCTACGAGCTTGTGTCATTGACTTTGGAGGTTCTTGGGATCAATTCTTTCCATTAGCTGAGTTTGCCTACAACAACAACTATCAATCGAGCATTCAGATGGATCCCTATGAGGTATTATATGGTAGGCGGTGTCGGTCGCTGGTTGGGTGGTTTGAGCCGGGAGAGGCTTGGTTGTTGGGTACCGATTTAGTGCATGATGCATTGGATAAGGTTAAGATCATTCAGGATAGATTTTGTACAGCTCAATCAAGGCAGAAGAGTTATGCCGACCACAGAGTTTGTGATGTGGCATTCATTGTCGGAGAGCGGGTGTTGCTTCGGGTGTCGCCCATGAAGGGCGTGATGAGATTTGGGAAGAAGGGCAAGCTAAGCCCTAGGTACATCGGTCCTTTTGAGATCCTTGATAGAAGGGGAGAGGTGGCTTACAGGCTTGCGTTGCCACCAAATTTATCAGCTGTGCATCCAGTGTTTCATGTGTCTATGCTTCGAAAGTATCACGACGATCCATCCCATGTGCTAGACTTTAGCAGTGTCCAGTTGGACAAGGATTTATCCTTCGGTTCGTGTTCAGTGGAGAGGTCAGCCTGTCAAGGCAGCTACCCGGGAGTCCGAGTCCGATATGCGGAGCCGGTATCCCCATCTTTTCCCCGATTCAGGTACTTATACAATGTCCGTTCGAGGACGAAATTTTGTTTTAGAGGTGGAGAATGTGATGACCCAAAAAGTCATCTCTCATTTTATAAGTCAAAAATGTGTTCCGAGGCCTTGAAAACCTCCTTTTGTATTACCTCATTTTGCGTGCATAGTCCGGGCGTATAACCGGAAAGCTTCTATGTAAAAAACTGTGAAAAATGCTAATTTTTCCTTTAAAATTGAATTTAAGTTGATTTCGTTCAACGTTTTGGGTAAACGGACCCGACCCATGATTTGATGGTCTCCGGGGGTCCGTAGGAAAATATGGGACTTGGGCGTATACCTGGAATTGAATTCCGAGGTCTCAAGCATGAGAAATGAATTTTTGAAAGAAATTGTTTTACTGAAATTATAAGAGTTTTTTTGGAAATTTTTTTTATATTTGAAATTGATGGTATCTGGCCCGTATTTTGGTTCTGGATCCCGGTACAGGTTTAATATGGTATTTGGGTGATGCCTGTAAAATTTGGTAAGAAACGGAGGTCATTTGACGTGATTCGGACCCATAGTTGTGAAATTGAAACTTTGAAAGTTCTTGAGATTTTCCTTTGATTTTTTTGTTAAATTCGTTGTTTAAGATGTTATTTCGGCGATTTGATCGCACGAGTAAGTCCGTATGATGTTTTTAAGGTTGTGTACATGATTGGTCGTTGAATTCGAGGTAAGTGTTTGGATTAACCTTAGCTTGAAGGAATAGGTGTTGTGTCTTATATATTACGTGTTAGTGATATGTTCTACGTATAGGTGTGGTGACGAGTATCTATACGTTGGTGTCAAGCATGCCCGTGCGCCGAATATTGAACTTTATGTGATTTTTCATTAAACATTACTTGAGTTTAATTTGATGATTATTCATGTTGGTAGAATTTTCCTTGGTATTGATCATTGCCGAGTATTGGTTCAAGTTGAGAATTATTTCGTGAAATTGAATAACTAAGTGAGATTGATTATAGTTGTTTCCCTTGCCGGGATGATATTGATTCTACTGTTGGCTCCCTTGTCGGGATGTTATGGTTATTATTATTATTATTATTATTATTATTATTATTATTATTATTATTATTATTATTATTATTATTTTATATTGTTGATTTCCTTGCCGGATTGCTGTTATTGATTTGTTTGGGTGAGGAAGAGTGTAAAGCACGAAGGGTGATGCCGTTTATAATATTGTGAGGATGAGAGTAAAAGCACGAAGGGTGATGCCGTGCCATGTTACGAATTTAAAAGCACGAAGGGTGATGACATGCCGTTTCTATTGATTTATGGTGAGGATGAGTGTAAAAGCACGAAGGGTGATGCCGTGCATTCTACTTATTATTTGGTGAGGATGAGAGGAAAAGCACGAAGGGTGATGCCGTGCATTGTTTTCTTTGTGTTACTACTTTCTGTTGTTTAAGTTGCTATTTGAGTAACTTCTTCACCTCATTATTTCCATTATTTGATATTCTCTCCCCTCAGCATGTTTCCCTCTTCCTTCTTTGGTATCTAGTTGCTTATTTCTTGTCAATATTATTGTTTTGATTCGTATATGATTAAACTGTGCATGCTTATTTTGTTGTCGTGTCCTAGCCTCGTCACTACTTCACCGAGGTTAGGCTCGACAGTTACTAAGTACATGGGGTCAGTTGTACTGATGCTACACTCTGCACTTTTGTCCAAATCCTGATACAGGACCCTACGGACCTTAGACTGAGGAGGCTGCCTTCAGTCCATTTGCAGATTTCGAGGTAGTCTTGCAGGCGTCCGCAGGCCTTGGTGTCCCCTCCTACTTTATTTCCATTATGTTCTTCTTTATTCTGAGACAAATGTATTTATTTTGTTCAGACCTTTATATGTAGTATTCATAGACAGTCTGTGAAGTTGTGACACCAAATTCTGGGTCTAGTATTATGAATTTCGTAATGGCATTTAATCAAGTTGTTAGACTTTGTTTTCTTTCGCACCTTTATTTTTGCTTATTTGTACATCACCTGTTATCTGTTAAAAATAAATGAATAAGGTAAATAAACATTAACGTTGGCTTGCCTAGCGGGTTCAATGTTAGGCTCCATCATGGTCCCGACGGTGGGAAATTCGGGTCGTGACAGATTAGATATAATTGCTTTAGGATTTACCCTTACCACCTACTTGACCCTGATTTGACTTAACCAAAGGTTTTACCTCTTCTATCGTCATGGTATATTTTCATAAACTGCCTATCTCATTGAAATTAGTATTATCTATCCTATAACTGTTTAGCCTTTATTGGAGTTACGAGTATCTTTTACAGCTTACCCTCATTTGAATTGTTGAATATCTCTCAAAATTGCTCAACCTCATAAGGAGTTTAGATAACTTATATATTAGTCGACCTGTCCTTACTTGGAATTATTTGACTTGTGTTGGCTTCTTATTGTTGGCTTGAATACTGTAGAATCATTGCTACATCTTGTTTTTCCTTGGTTAAGTTGTTCTCTTTACACT
This sequence comes from Nicotiana knightiana, assembly GCA_005239525.1. Classification (NCBI taxonomy): domain Eukaryota; kingdom Viridiplantae; phylum Streptophyta; class Magnoliopsida; order Solanales; family Solanaceae; genus Nicotiana; species Nicotiana knightiana. Next base: position 33,466 of record ML398086.1, read on the forward strand.
TAGCGTAATTTACCGTGATTATTCCTTGTGAACGATGTTCTACTATTTATTTGTGAATTGAAGTTCTTGTATTGATTTATTCGCCGAACTTTGTATGTTGTCATGGTTGCTTTGTATTTGATGTGATGATGTACGAGTTTTCTGCCGTGCTACAATTGTTGTTTTTGTTTGTTGCACTGCATATTTAAATTGGGTCTACGGACGTATTCCGGGAGATCCCCCTGTACTGCATATTTAAATTGGGACTACAGACGTATTCCGGGAGATCCCCTTATACTTCATATTTAAATTGGGACTACAGACGTATTCTGGGGGATCCCCCTGTACTGCGTATTTAAATTGGGACTACAGACGTGTTCCGGGAGATCCTCCTGTACTGCATATTTATTTTGGGACTACAGACGTATTCCGGGAGATCCTCCAGCACTGCATATTTGTTTTGGGACTACAGACGTATTTCGGAAGATCCCCTGTATTGTATGATAAATTCAGAACAACGTGATGGGATCCCGGTAGATTTTATTAAAGAAACTATGTTGGAAGGACATTGATTTGGAAAGTCCAATTGAAAAGAATTTATCTTGAATACAACTATGTTGAAGTACATTTCTTCGGAAAAGTATATTTGAAAAGCGTTTATGTTGAAGAAAAACTATATTTGAAGGACATTTTCTTTGAAAAAGTATATTTGGAAAGCATTTATCTTGAAGAAAACTATGTTTGAGAGACATTTACTGGGAAAATATATTTGAAAAGAATTTTCCATTGAAAAGGATTTATTCCTTAAAGCTTTCAATATAAAAACTTGCAGGTGAAAGTTTACACTCGAAGATTTTTTACCAATTTATTGGGATTGTTGGCTAAGGCATGATGTGGAGACTATTGCAGTGTTGAGTTACTACTTGCCCTTAATGTATTGTGATTTCCGGACTTGGGCTGTGTTCCTGTCCATTTTTCAGTGTATTATTTTGGTGATCTGTTGCTGTTACTGTTTATCCTTCCTAATTGTAGTCGTTCTGTTGTTAGCCACATTGTGTAGATATTAGTTAGATGTTATGTCTCGGCTATTTCTGTGCTTATGCCTGTCTAGTTTATTAGACCTGTGGGTGTCTTGTCTAGTCCTCCTCACTACTTCACCGAGGTTAATCTTGATACTTATTGGGCACCGCAGTGGTGTGATCATACTACGCTTCTGCATATTTTTGTGCAGACCCAGGTATTGACTCTTAGTAGCTGTACGGTTCCTTGCTGAGGAGACTCAAGGTAACCTGCTGCTGCGTTCGCAGGTTGCGCAGTCACTTTCCTATTTTGTATTTACACTGGTTTTACTTACTTCCAAGCAGTTGTATTTAGAGGTTTTAGTAAACTCTGTAGAGCTTATGACTTGTACTACCGGATTTTGGGAATATGTTCACTGTATAAAGAATTCTTTTTCAGAAAGTATTAGATTTTATTTATTATTGTTGCTATTCCATGAATGTTAGGCTTACCTAGTCCTTAAGACTAGGTGCCCTCATGATACCCAACAGAGGAGAAATTTGGGTCGTGACAATACCGGCCTACCCATAAGTATGTAGCAAAATTTTAACACGATGACTCATAGACTCGGCTGCACTCCGAATGAGGTGGAGGCTTACCGATCCTTCGCTGAATGCTAATTTCGTCTACTATGAGGGATCATTAAACTGATTGTCTATACCTGTAGGCATGAATTCAGCGTCCCTAATAAAAAGGACATCAGTACAAATAATGTACCAAGTATGTAAGGCACATAAATAAGTATATAAAAGACGTGGAAGAAACATGGAGTAAATGACTCAAGATGTAATTCTGGATAACCCTATAAATCATGAAATACTTATAGTGTCATGCATATGCATATGAATGTCATGTCTTGCATAGGTATATGTGTTCATAACATCATCAAACCTCTGAGGGCATCCCATCATATCATCTCAGCCACTATGGGCAAATAATCAAGGTATACCAGCTGATCAGGTAGTGGTGCGTATATAACGCCGTAACCTTTTAGAATTGTGGTGGTGCGTATATACCAGCTGATCATCTGGTCATAGGTCAATGTGTATGTATAAATGAATGCAATGTATGAGAAGTACGTTAATAAAATCTTTCGGAACGTCATAAGACCATTATGCCTATGATTAATATCATAAAATAAACTCTATCAACTTACGTATTTTCTGAGACCCATGAACAAACGATAGAATAATAAGACATATGGGAATTCAAGAACATAGGCACCTTTAATACTTCTATGAATAGAGTCATTTATGGAAGTTGTGCATTTTCTCGCTTCGTTTGTATCGTATGGATCATGCCAAAAAGAAAGAAGGGATAGCCTTAACATACCTGAACCGATTCCCTTGAGAAAGATTGCACCGTACTCCCTTAAAATCACAAATCTCACGCTTTATCGCATTATGAAGTTTCAAATGAGTTATTTGAGCTCCATCTGTTAGCAAACTTAGCATCTAACTTGCTGGTCTAATTCTAAAGTGGCAAGCATGCCATAACTCATCATCCTAACCAAGTTATATTACCACTAAGTCTCCAAGTTATGCCATAATGTGGCTGGTCTAATTTTCCAAGTTATATTACCACTAAAGAAACCAAAATCCAAGGAATATTTCATGTGTAAACAAGGCATGTTGTGTCTTATGACTCATCATTCATATTTGTTCCACTTTGGCTTAGCCTAATGCCAAGTGACAGCCCCAATAAGGTTTGTTATCCACTTAATCATAATTATCCCCACCATTAATCAATTATTCATATAATTAAGAATTATCTCAAATTACTTAAAATACTACTCACTTTTAACGAACTTTATACACCTTACCAACATGGTTATGTGGTACCATGTATGGAACTAGTTCACAAATACGGGGTATTATAGCTCGGACCGTATTTTATTCCAAATTATCAAACTTCGACGAAATTTATTTTTTTCGATTTTCTTACCCTCTCACCTTCACGAATTTACTAGTCATTTGTTTGAAATAACATAATACTTGTAATCTCCAAATAATCTTATCCTTGAACTGATGTCAATTATCTTATGATAAATTAAACATACAATACTACATGGTATAACATCGTCGTAATAAAATACTGTGGAGCGTAACATCATCGTGATATAATACTGCGGAGCGTAACATCGATGTAATATTGCGAGGCGTAACAACTCTTTCCCTGTAGAAGATACCAGGATCGAAGAGCCCATCAGATATATTGACCAAAGTTGTTGGTGTTGACAAACTGAGGTTGTGCGCCGCCTCAGTTAGCCTTCAAGATTGATAATGTGAAAGTGTCAACAGACAGTAGCATTTTTTTTAAATTTTCTTTCTTGATGTATTTGGGTTTAAGGGTGAGATTGAAAGGAACAAACCCAACTGTAAAATGAATAGTGAACGAAAGAAAAAAAAAAGGCAAAGAAGGACATGTATGATGCACCAAAAGTCAGCAACATCAAAATTCACAGTGTGAGGAAAGAAGAAAATCTGTGAGTTGATATCAGCGCATGCAAGAAAAAAAGTAGTGTTCACATTCTGATATTTGCCTATAAATAGGTATTCCTTTTCTCAATTGTAAATCATCTCTCAAATTTTCTTTCTCTTCAATTAATAAAGAGATATTCTTTGTGTGGCCTTGGAGTAGGCAAAAATTGCCGAACCTCTTAAATCTTGTCTTGTTTTCTGTTGTGCAATTTATTGTTTTTCTCTTTTAAATATTTTTTCCTTTCTATTAGTCTGACACGCTTCGCAATATTCTTGCTATCTTTCAATCCTGGGTTTGCCTATGATTATTCCCATGCACCAAAGGAAAAAGAGAGCAAAAGACGAAAAAGAAAAGAGGAAAAATTGCTTGAGTGCAGATTATTTAAATCATGGCTATAAGTAAAAAGGAGCATAATTTAGTATTTAAGAGTGAAATATATAATATCACAATATGCTCAGATATGGCCAAGAAAACTGGATGCACCACCATCATACACATACAAGGAGCTTCATCGACCATACATATTTAGACTTAAGGTGTGTTCACAAACTTAAAACGAAAACGGGTTCTGCAAATACAATTGAGCATATTACTTTGTACTAGGATTAATACATATAATAAGATCACATTCATAATTTCGAACTCACAGACACTAGATTCTGAATACGTCTTTGCTCAGTAATAAGCCATAGCTTTGCTTTTCTCTTGGAATAATCACAAATAAGAACCCCACCATGTAACTGCACAACTTCGTGACTATTGATAACTCTCTCTTTGTGATGACCCAAAAGGTCATCCCGTATAATTTTAGCTAAATCTGTGTTCTGAGGCTATGAAAGCCTCCTTATATCTCACCTCGATTTGCGTGTGCAGCCTGGGTGTATAGCCGGGAAGTCGTTATGTGAAAATTTGATAAAAAAGATATTTTGTGTTGAAATTTGAATAAAGTTGACTTTGGTCAATATTTTTGACAAATGGACCCGAGCCTGTGATTTTACGGCCCCGGAGGGACCGTAGGAAAATATGGGACTTGGGCATATGCTCGGAATCGAATTCCGAGGTGCCAAGTCCTATAAATGAATTTTTGAAGAAAATTGTTTTCTGAAAAATATATAGGTTTTTGAAAATGAGATTTGTTGTGAAACCTATGAAACCAAGCCCATATTATGGTTCTGGAGCCTGAAACAGGTTCAATATGTCTTATATGTGAAATTTGGTGAGAAACGGACTTGTTTTGACGTGATTCTGATCGAAAATGGAATAATTAGAAGTTTTTGAACTTTAAAGGAATTTCATTGAATTTTGAGGCTTAATCCGATGTTTATGATGTTATTTAGGTGTTTTGATTACTTGAATAAGTCCGTAAGATGTTTATGAGTTCGTGTGTGTATTTAGGTTTTGAGCCCCGAGTGCTCGGGTGAGTTTCGGGTAGGCGTCAGAGCGCATAAAGCTTTAGAAGATCTGGTATAATTGCTGTCATCTGGTGTCCAGGGATTTACCCCATGCGAACGCACTCAAAGGGGTGCGAACGCACAGGGTTATAGAGGTTAGGGGGGTCAGGGTCAAATTTGTTTTGTGCGAACGCACGAGACCCCATGCGAAAGCACGAGACCCCATGCGAACGCACATGGTAATCTTGGGAGGGGGTTGGGTAGTGCTGTGCGAACGCACCCAACCAGGTGCGAACGCATAGGGTTAGCAGGGGCAGGTGGATGGGCAGCAAAACACACTGCGAACGCACTAGTTTGTATGCGATCGCGGGGGTAGTCTAGGTTGACCTGTGCAAACGCAGTCCTCCTGCTGCGATCGCACTGCTTTAAATTGCCCAACTATTTTTAAAATAAAAAACAGAACCCATTACGGGATAAACCCTTTTTTTCACAACTTCTTCTTCTTCTTCTTCTTCACACCTCCTTGGGCGATCTTTGAAGGGAAACTTCACCATAGCTTCTTAAGTAAGTGATCTTAACTTCATTTTCTTCCATTTTCATCAACATTTATTAGATTCTAGGCCTAAAATCATGGAATTAAAGGTAGAAAATTGGGGTTTTGGGTAGAGTTAGGGCTTTTTGAATTTTTGGGAATTTGACCTCATTTTGGGGTCGGATTTCAAAACAAATTGTATATTCGCGCTCGTGGGGGAATGGGTGATAGGGTTTTGGTCCGAACCTCATGTTTGGACCAAGCTGGACTGGTGTCGAATTTTGGAATTTTTGAAAGAATATTGGGAAATCAATATTTAGGCATTGAAATTGAATTGTTGAGTAATTATTGATGATATTGACTCGATTATGTCTAAATACGATTATTTCGGAGTCAGATTCGAGAGGAAAAGCGGTGCTAGAGGCTTGATTTGCATTCTTAGAGCCGAGGTAAGTGTTTCGCCTAACATTAGCTTGAGGGAATAAGTGTTGACTCATATGTGCTACGTGTTATTATCATGTTAAATGTATAGGTTAGGTGACGAGTATCTATACCTTGTTGTCAAGCATGCCCGTGAGTCATATCTTATGGCATATGTGTTTTTCATTGGTATCCACTGTATTATGAAGTAGATTTCATTTTGGAGATTATTAAATTATTGGAAATACTTGGTTTTGAACATTGTTGATTAGTTGTTCGGGTGGGGATTATTTGGTTATGTGGTACATTCAGTGAGAATTGTTATAGTTGTGTCCCTTGCCGGGACGATGATATTTCTGTTATTGTTCCCTTGCCGGGATGCTGTAAATTATGGTTTGTATTGTGGTTCTTCCTTGCCAAATTGTTGTTCTGGCTATTGTTTGGGTGAGGAAGAGTGTAAAGAACGAAGGGTGATGCCGTATATTCATTTATTGCATTGTCAGGATGAGAGTGTAAAGCACGAAGGGTGATGCCGTGACATGATTTTATATTTAAAAGTACGAAGTTAATGCCGTGCTGATATTATGATTTTAAAAGCACGAAGGATGATTCCGTGCCATGATATGAGTGATAATGCACGAAGGGTAATGGCGTGCCATTATATTGTGAGGTAAAAGCACGATGGGTGATGTCCTGCACTTGTTTTGGTGAGAGCGAGAGTAAAGCCCGAAGGCTGATGCCGTGCACTTGTTTGTCCTATGTTGTTATTTGATATTAGACGGTTGTCATGTTCTGTTACTCAATAAGTGTTTTTCCATTTGTCCCCAGCATGTTCTCCCACGTTGTTGTATTTACTTGATTATTTCCTGTCATTATTTTCTGTATACTATTGAATTGCACATGTGTTATTTGTGGTCGTGTCCTAGCCTCGTCTCTACTTCGCTGAGGTTAGTCTCAGCACTTACTCAGTGCAGTAGGTCGGTTGTATTGATGCTACACCTGCATTTATTTATGTTGTGCAGGTTATAGCGCCGGACCCGGTGGACAATGATTCAGGGAGTAGCCTTCAGTCCACGGCGACACTGAGGTAGTCATGCAGGCGTCCGCCGGCCTTGGCGTCACCTCTTATCCTTTTTCTCATTTTCTGTCTTATCCTGTAATTCCAAGACATCTGTATTCATTTATTTCAGACCATTGTATTTAGAAAAATCTTAGACTATTCGTGAGATTGTGATACCGGTTTCTCATTAGACTGTTCGTGAGACAGGTACTGCTATTTTATTTCCAGGAGGCGGCCAATATGGCCAGGCGTATTGAGATGGTCTTATCATAGGGCAGTGGTCAGGGGTATGACAAGAGACCACGCCTTTCCGGTCGATTCAGTGGTGCTTCATCTGGAGGCAGAGATTCCTTTGGCAGAGGTCATCCTCCTAGGCCATTCCAATCAGCGCTTCAGGTATCCCGCAGTGCACCATCAACTTCTATTAGTGCACCGCCGCTTCAGAGCTTCCACGGTGGTTATTCTAGTCGAGAGGGACAGTTTCAGGGCCAGCAGCCTCAGCAACTGAGGGCTTGTTACTCTTGTGGTGATCCAAGGCACATTGCTAGGTATTTCCCCCGAGCTTCTGGTAGTTCTCATCATCCAGGCTCCCGTGCTATGATTTTCGCACCAGGTGCACCCCTACCCCTTCAGCCAGCTAGGGGTGGAGGTCGAGGTACCAGAGGTGGAGGTCAGACTCATAGAGGTGGAGGACAGGCCACGAGAGGTAGAGGTCAGCCCGCAGTAGGTCGAACCAGAGATGTTCAGGTTGGAGGGGCTCCGCCCTGGTGCAATGCTATTCCTGCCAGGCCCGAGGCTGAGGCCTCTGATGCAGTTATTACAGGTATGGTTTCAGTTTGTAGCAGAGATGCTTCGGTTTTATTTGATTCGGGTTCTACATTCTCCTATGTGTCTTCATATTTTGCCCCTTATATGAGCATGCCCCGTGATTCCCCGAGTACTTCTGTATATGTGTCTACCCCAGTAGGTGATTCTATTGTGGTAGATCGAGTCTACCATTCATTATTAGTGGTTATTGGTGGTTTGGAGACTCATTTAGATCTTTTTATTCTTGATATGGCTGACTTCGAAGTTATTTTGGGGATGGATTGGTTATCTCCCTACCCTGGTATTTTGGACTGTCATGCAAAGACAGTGACCTTGGCCTTGCCAGGAGTACCTCGTTTGGAGTGGAGAGGGACTCCTAGTCATTCTTCCGGTGGAGTTATTTCATATATGAGGGCTCGGCGTAGGGCCGAGAAGGGTTTCTTGGCCTATTTGGCCTATGTTCGCGATTCTAGTGATGAGGTTCCTTCTATGGAGTCTGTGCCCGTGGTTCGTGAGTTTCCAGAGGTATTCCCTGCTGACCTTCCGGGTATGCCACCCGAAAGAGATATTGACTTTTTCATTGAGTTGGCTCCGAGCACTTAGCCTATTTCTACTCCGCCGTATTGTATGGCCCCGCCAGAGTTGAAGGAGTTTCAAGATTTATTGGATAAAGGATTTATTACGCCTAGTGTTTCTCCGTAGGGTGCCCCAGTGTTGTTTGTCAAGAAGAAAGATGGCTCGATGAGGATGTGTATTGACTACCGACAGTTGAACAAGGTTACTATTAAGAATAAGTATCTTTTTCCGAGGATTGATGATTTATTCGACCATCTTCAGGGTGCTTCAGTGTTTTCAAAGATTGACTTGAGATCTGGTTACCATCAGCCGAGGATTAGGGTATCTGATGTCCTTAAGACAACATTTCGTACTCGGTATGGGAATTATGAGTTCTTGGTGATGTTATTTGGGTTGACAAATGCTCCCGCTGCTTTTATGGAGTTGATGAACTGGGTGTTCACGCCCTATTTGGACTCATTTTTGATTGTTTTCATTGATGATATTTTTATTTACTACCGTATCCATGATGAGCATGAGCAACACCTTCGAGTTGTCCTCCAGACTCTGAAGGTTAGTCATTTATATGCCAAATTTTCCAAGTCTGAGTTCTGGTTGGGTTCGATTGCATTTCTAGGCCATGTGGTATCATCAGAAGGTATTCAGGTGGATCCTAAGAAGATTTCAGCAGTCAGAGATTGGCCTAGGCCCACTTCAACTACAGAGATTCAGAGTTTCTTGGGCTTAGTATGTTATTATCGCCGGTTTGTGGAGGGATTTTCATCCATTGCAGCCCCGATGACCAGATCGACTCAGAAGGGTGCCCAATTCAGGTGGTCAGATGAGTGTGAGGCGAGCTTTGAGAAGCTCAAGACAACCTTGACCACGGCACCGGTGTTAGTTTTTCCATAGGTTCAGGGCCATAATAGTGTATTGTGATACTTCACGGGTGGGTCTTGGTGCAATGTTGATGCAGGATGATAATGTTATAGCGTTGCTTCTCGTCAGTTAAAGGTTCATGAGAAGATCTATCCAATTCATGATTTAGAGTTAGCAACTATTATTCATGCGTTGACGATTTAGAGGCATTATCTGTATGGGGTGCTATGTGAGGTGTATACGAATCATAAGAGTTTGCAGTATTTGTTCAAGCAGAAAGAGTTGAATATGAGATAAAGGAGATGGTTAGAGCTATTGAAGGATTATGACATTACCATCTTGTATCATCCGGGGAAGGCCAATGTGGTGGCCGATGCTTTGAGCCGGAAATCAGCCACTATGGGTAGTCTTGCTTATCTATCAGTCGGAGAGCGACCACTTGCTTTGGATTTTCAGGCTTTGGCTAACCAGTTCATGAGATTGGAGGTTTCTGAGACTGGCAGTGTTTTGGCCCATACTGTGGCCCGTTCTTCATTGTATGATCATATTCGCGCCAGGCAGTATGATGATCGTCATTTGTGTGTTCTTTGAGATACAGTCCGGCACGGAGGTGCCAAGCAGGTCACAATTGATGATGAGGGAGTTTTGAGGATGCAGGGTCGTATTTGTGTACCCGATGTTGATGGCATTCGTGAGTTGATATTGTACGAGGCCCATAGTTCCCGGTATTACATTCATCCGGGCACCGCAAAGATGTACCAGGATTTGCGGAAGCATTATTGGTGGTGGAGGATGAAGAAGGATATTGTAGAATATGTAGCTAGCTGCTTGAACTGTCAGCAGGTGAAGTACGAGCACCAGAGACCCGGTGATTTGATGCAGTATATTGAGCTTCCCGAGTCGAAGTGGGAGCGTATCACTATGGATTTCGTAGTTGGACTCCTACGGACTCAGAGGATGTTTGATGCAATGTGGGTCATTGTGGATCGGCTGACCAAGTCAGCACACTTCATTCCAGTATCAGTTTCGTATTCTTCAGAGAAGTTGGCAAAAATTTACATTAGGGAGATTGTTCGCTTGCATGGTGTGCCCATGTCTATTATTTCTGACCGAGGTACTCAGTTTACCTCCCATTTCTGGAGAGTATTTCAACGTGAGTTGGGCACACGGGTTGAGATGAGCACAACATTTCATCCTCAGACGGACGGTCAATCAGAGCGTACTATTCAGATTTTGGAGGATATGTTGCGAGCATGTGTCATTGATTTTGGAGGTTCATGGGACCAGTTCTTGACTTTAGCTGAGTTTGCCTACAACAACAACTATCAGTTGAGCATTCAGATGGCTCCGTATGAGGCATTGTATGGTAGGCGGTGTCGGTCGCCGGTTGGGTGGTTCGACCCGGGAGAGGCTAGATTGTTGGGTTCACAGTTAGTCTAGGATGCCTTGGAAAAGGTGAAGATCATTCAGGATAGACTTCGTACAACCCAGTCCAGGCAGAAGAGTTATGCGGATCGCATAGTTCGTGATTTGGCATTTATGATTGGAGACAGGGTATTTCTTCGGATGTCTCCCATGAAGGGCGTGATGAGGTTCGGAAAGGAGGGCTAGTTGGGCCCTATGTTCATTGGTCCATTTGAGATTCTGGACAAGGTGGGAGAGGTGGCCTACAGACGTGCTTTCCCACCTAGTTTATCAGCCGTACAGCCGGTGTTTCATGTATCTATTCTTCGGAGATATATTGCCGATCCCTCTCATGTACTTGATTTCAGCGGTGTCCAGTTGGACAAGGATTTGAATTATGAGGAGGAGCCGGTAGCCATATTATCTTGGTAGGTTCGTCAGTTGAGATCAAAGAGTTATCCTTCGGTTCATGTTCAGTGGAGAGGTCAGCCTATTGAGGCGGCTACCTGGAAGTCCGTGTCCAATATGCGGAGCCGACATCCCCATACTTTCCCCGATTCAGGTACCTTTCTATGTCCGTTCGAGGACGAACGGTTGTTTTAGAGGTGGAGATTGTGATTACCCAAAAAGTCATCCCGTGTAAATTTAGCTAAATCTGTATTCCGAGGCCATGAAAGCCTTCTTAGATCTCACCTCGATTTTGCGTGCGCAGCCCGGGCGTATAACCTGGAAGCCGTTATGTGAAAAATTGATAAAAATGATATTTTTGTGTTGAAATTTGAATAAAGTTCACTCTGGTCAACATTTTTGGTAAACAGACTCGGACCCACGATTTGATGGTCCTAGAGGGTCCATAGGAAAATATCGGACTTGGGCGTACGCCCGAAATCGAATTCCGAGAAATGAATTTTTGAAGAAAATTGTTTTCTAAAAAATATAAAGGTTTTTGAAAATGAGATTTGATGTGAAACCAGGCCCGTATTATGGTTCCGGAGCCCGGAACAGGTTCAATATGTCTTATATGTGTTAACTATTAAATTTTGTTACAAAAGGGACTTGGTATGACGTGTTTCGGACCAAAAATGGAAAAATTAGAAGTTTTTTGAAGTTTAAAGGAATTTCATTGATTTTGAGGCTTAATCTAATGTTTATGATGTTCTTTAGGTGTTTTGATTACTTGAATAAGTCTGTAGGATGTTTATGAGGTCGTGTGTGTATTTGGTTTTGAGCCCCGAGGGCTCGGGTGAGTTTCTGGTAGGCGTCAGAGTGCATAAAGCCTTAGAAAATCTGGTATAATTGCTGTCATCTGGTGTCCAGGGATTAACCCTATGTGAACGCACTCAGAGGGGTGAGAACGCACAGGGTTATAGAGGTTAGGGGGGTCAGGGTCAAATTTGTTCTGTGCGAACGCACGATTCCCCATGTGAACGCACATGGTAATCTTGGGAGGGGGTTGGGTAATGCTATGCGAACGCACCCAACTAGGTGCGAACACATAGGGTTAGTAGGGGCTGGGGGCTGGGCAGCAAAACACACTATGCGAACGTACTAGTGTGTATGCGGTCGCGGGGGTAGTCTAGGTTGACCTGTGCGAACACAGTCCTCCTGCTGTGATCGCACTACTTTAAATTGCCCAGCTATTTTTAAAACCAAAAACAGAACCCATTACAGGATAAACCCATTTTTTCACAACTTCTTCTTCTCCACACCTCCTTGGGCAATCTTTGAAGGGAAACTTCACCATAGCTTCATAGGTAAGTGATCTTAACTTCATTCTCTTCCATTTTCATCAACATTTACTAGATTCTAGGCCTAAAATCATGGAATTAAAGGTAGAAAATTGGTTTTTGGGTAGAGTTAGGGCTTTTGGGATTTTTGGGAATTTGACCTCATTTTGGGGTCGGATTTCAAAATAAATTGTATATTCGGGCTCGTGGGGGAATGGGTGATCGGGTTTTGGTTCGAACCTCATGTTTGGACCAAGCAGGCCCAGGGTCGAATTTTAAAATTTTTAGAAGAATGTTGGGAAATCTATATTTAGGCATTGAAATTGAATTGTTGAGTAATTATTGATGATATCGAGTCGATTATGTCTAGATACAATTGTTTCGGAGTCGGATTTGAGAGGAAAAGCGGTGCTAGAGGCTTGATTTGCATTCTTGGAGCCGAGGTATGTGTTTGGCCTAACCTTAGCTTAAGGGAATAGGTGTTGAGTCATATGTGATACGTGTTATTATCATGTTCAATGTATAGGTGAGGTGACATGTATCTATACCTTGTTGTCAAGCATGCCCGTGAGTCATATCTTATTGTATATGTGTTTTGCTTCGATATCCACTGTATTATGAAGTAGATTTCATTTTGGAGATTATTAAATTGTTGAAAATACTTGGTGTTGAACACTGTTGATTAGTTGTTTTGTTGGGGATTATTTGGTTATGTTGTACATTCAGTGAGATTGGTTATAGCTATGTCCCTTGCCGGGATGGTGATATTTCTGTTATTGTTCCCTTGTCGGAATGTTGTAAATTATGGTTTGTATTGTGGTTCTTCCTTGCCAAATTGTTGTTCTGGTTATTGTTTGGGTGAGGAAGGGTGTAAAGCACGAAGGGTGATGCCGTGTATTCATTTATTGCATTGTGAGGATGAGAGTGTAAAGCACAAAGCATGATGTCGTGCCATGATTTTATATTTAAAAGCACGAAGGTTAATGCCGTGTCGCTATTGTGATTTTAAAAGCACAAAGGGTGATTCCGTGCCATGATATGAGTGATAATGCACAAAGAGTAATATCGTGCCATGATATTGTGAGGTAAAAGCACGAAGGGTGATGTCGTGCACTTGTTTTGGTGAGAACGAGAGTAAAGCACGAAGGGTGATGCCGTGCACTTGTTTGCACTCTATTTTTATTTGATATTTGACGGTTGTCATGTTCTGTTACTCAATAAGTGTTTTGCCCTTTGCCCCCAGCATGTTCTCCCCCGTTGTTGTATTTACTTAATTATTTCCTGTCATTATTTTCTGTATACTATTGAGTTGCACAGGTGTTATTTGTGGTCGTGTCCTAGCCTCGTCACTACTTCGCCGAGGTTAGGCTCGGTACTTACTCGCCGAGGTTAGGCTCGGTACTACTTCGCCGAGGTTAGGCTTCAGTCCACGACGACATTGAGGTAGTCCTGCAGGCGTCTGCAGGCCTTGGCGTCACCTCTTATCCTTTTTCTCATTCTCTGTCTTATCCTGTAATTCCAAGCCAGTTGTATTCACTTATTTCAGACCATTGTATTTAGAAAAATCTTAGACTATTCGTGAGATTGTGATACAGGGTTTCTGGGGTGTAATTGAGGAAGTTTTTATGAGATTTATCGTTAAAGTTCTTGAATTTAGTAGTCTTCCGCATTCTTTAATCATACTTGTTCTAGTTATTATTGTTATTTCAATTGTAAATAGGTAAACTTAACCAAAACGTTGGCTTGTCTAGCGGGTTCAACGTTAGACGCCATCACGGCCTGAAGGTGTGATTTCTGGTCGTGACACTCTTCAACTGCATAAGCTGGTTGATAATGTGAAAGTGTCAACAGACAATAGCAATTTTTTTTAAATTTTCTTTCTTGATGTATTTGGGTTTGAGGTCGAGATTGAAAGGAATAAACCCAACTGTAAAATGAATAGTGAACGAAAGAAAAAAAAAGGCAAAGAAGGATATGTATGCTGCACCAAAAGTCAGCAACATCAAAATTCACAGTGTGAGGAAAGAAGAAAATGTGTGATTTGATATCAGCGCATGCAAGAAAAAAAGTAGTGTTCACATTCTGATATTTTCCTATAAATAGGTATTCTTTTTCTCAATTGTAAATCATCTCTCAACTTTTCTTTCTCTTCAATTAATAAAGAGATATTCTTTGTGTGGCCTTGGAGTAGGCAAAAATTGCCGAACCTCTTAAATCTTGTTTTGTTTTCTGTTGTGCAATTTATTGTTTTTCTCTTTTAAATATTTTTTCCTTTTTATTAGTCTGACACGCTTCGCAATATTCTTGCTATCTTTCAATCCTGGGTTCGCCTATGATTATTCCCATGCACCAAAGGAAAAAGAGAGCAAAAGACGAAAAAGAAAAGGGGAAAAATTGCTTGAGTGCAGATTAATTAAATCATGACTATAAGTAAAAAGGAGCATAATTTAGTATTTAAGAGTGAAATATATAATATCACAATATGCTCAGATATGGCCAAGAGAACTGGATTCACCACCATCATACAAATACAAGGAGCTTCATCGACCATACATATTAAGAGTTAAGGTGCTTTTCTCTTGGAATAATCAGAAATAAGAACCCCACCATATAACTGCACAGCTTCGTGACTATTGATAACTCTCTCTTCAACTGCATAAGCTGGTTTTAACTGAACAATATGAGATTTCTGAGGTTGGTTTTGGTAATAAAACCAATTCTTATAGGTCGTTTTAACAGGCGCAGCAGAAGAAGGAGAAATACACGGCCTTCCCTTTCTTCCATAACGTTGTTCGTCAAGAAGAGCAAAGGCTTCTTGGCCTATCTTTGAAATATCTTTCTTGTTGGGTGCCATCTGGGAGTTGGCTGCAAACTTTGGTTATGTGTAAAGAGTTGGTAAGAAAGGAGAGAAGTTGGTTGTGTTTATTTGACGACTAATATGGATAGGACTCCTATTTATAGGCACGGGTTAAAGCATAGAAAAATAGAAGAAAACTTTAATAGAAAAAGTTTAAAAGAATATTTACATGTAACTCTATTAAATAAGCACACTGGTAAGCTACAAAATAATTCCTAACTTGATATAATTAACATGCAAATTATATTGTGTAAAAAAATTATTAAACTATCAGTGCAGCATATATAACTTAAATCGTTAAAGGATATTTAAATGAATCTTGGTTTAATGTAATTTGACCAAAAATACAGTAATATGGATAGGACTCCTTTTTAAAGGCACTGGTATTAAATTTATCTGTATTAAACTGATCTTCTTTCGTGGGAATAGAACTTTCTTTATTAGAAGCAAACATAAAGAGAAGGCAGCGTGATCTGTATTTGGCATTTTATTTTGAAATTTTTTCTGAAATGACTATTGTTTAGTGACTATTAACTTCCTATAGCTATCATATACATAATTACATTCTATAGCTACCTTCAAGTTGTTATGGTAATGTATCTGATGTATTCGAGCTATTGTATTCATAAATACAACATCAAAAATCGGCTAAAAAATAGGGCAGTCGAGTTGTCAGACGCAGTATTCACATGTAATCATACTATGTATTCATGAATACAACGTAATAATAGGTCTCTCAAGTTGTTTAATAACGAAAAGTTGCTAATTTAACGGGATACATTTCTAATATAACTCACCTAAATCAATTATAACACACAACATTATCAATCCAATCAATAGGAAGATTTATTAGACGCTAAACACAAAAAAAATAGAGCATTCTTCAGAGTTTCAGTCCCTCTTTTTTTTTCTGATACAATTCGATTTTTTTCCTGACATTGTCCGAGGTTCTGCTCAGAATTGATACAAGTATCTACAGAAATATTTTGAAATTCGACTTTCTGCATATGAATACACCATGTATTTGTGCCGGATACAACCTATAATAGTAACCTACTGCATACATATTTCATAATAAACCTAGTGCTTGTATTCTGTTGTATCTGATAGTTGTGTTCTATGTATTCAAGTTTATTTTTGTATTCACAATATTTTATTTATTCATAATACATGGTATTACTGCTTTATTAGGTATATTTCATTAGTTGTATTCATTGACTTTCTATTTGTATTGAGAGTATTTCACTGTATTTCATTGTATTGTTGTTTTAAATACAGATGAATACAATTAGATTGAATGCAGAACTAATTGATGAATAATATCAAAATGATAGAACTAACAATGTATTTAAAAATATTGTAGTAAGAACTCAAATACATATAAATACATCTAAATACAACAGTCAAAAATCACTGTACAAAATAAAAATCATTGTATGCCTTATCGAATACATATACAAGAAAAGAAAATCAATGTAGTGTAACGACCCGGTCTGTCGTTACGTAAAAACTTGCATTTAAATTACTTTTATTGACTTGTTATAAATTGATTATTCTATTATTGATGTCTTAGAGTTGATAGGCTTGAAATCGAAATGGTTAAATGAGAATTCACTAACTTAGTCTTTAAAGATAGCCTTATAATGGGAAGAGTCAACTGAGAGTTAAATTATTGGTAACACCCTCAGAATGCGTATTTTATGGCTCGGATAGCTTCGCGAGGTGATTTGGGGACATAGGAGTGCGTTCGGAATATTTTTGTGATGTCCGGTGTAGAATTAGGCTTGAATTGGCGAAAGTTAGTTTTTGGCGATTTTCGGTCGGCAGTGAAAAATAGGATATCGAGGTCGGAATGGAATACGACAGTTGGAACAGGTTCGTAATGCCATTTTGGATGTGTCTGCAAAATTTCAGGGTAATCGGCGTGGTTTTGGATGGTTTCGGCATCATTGGTGGATTTTAGAAATTTTAAAGTTTTTAGACTTGAATCCAATGTAAATTTTGTGTTTTGATGTTAGTTTTGGTGTTTAAGAGAGCAACTAAGTTTGAATGATGTTATGGGATGTGTTGGTAACTTTGGGTGGGGTCCCGAGGGGCTCGGGATTGATATCGGGTGGTTATCGGGCATTTTTAGCCTTAGGAAAATCTGTTGAGTGTTGTTCTAGTGTTTTCGCACCTGCGGATGGGGAGCCGCAGGTGCGGTCCCGCAGGAGCGGGCGAGGCAGCGCAAGTGCGGAAATTGGCCAAGTGAGGGGACTCCGCAGGTGCGAGGAATTTGTCGCACCTGCGATGTCGCAGGTGCGGAAGGAGTATCGCAGGTGTGGAATTGCGAGACCCCAGGGGAGATCGCAGGTGCGGAAGGGGCATCGCACCTGCGAAGCCGCAGGTGAGAGTAAGTGATCGCAGGTGCGAGATCACTGGACAGAAGGTATAAAAACCAGCCTTCGCGAATTTTAGCCATCTTTCTCAATATTTCATCAGGGTTTGAAGTTTTTGAAGAGGGAATTCGATAGTTCTTCACCAAGGTAATTTTTTTGGACTCTAAAATTGTTTATATGTGATTAAAGGTCGGAATTACGGTGGAAATTAGGGAAAAATCAGTGTAAATTAGGTGATTAGGGCTTGGGATTTAGAATATTTAAAATGGTGATTTGAGGGGTCATTCGGACTCCGAATTTAGTGTTCTTTATATGTACGAAATCGTGAGGTGACGAAGAAAAATTTGGTATAAATGTTTCTGAATTTTGGGACGTGGGACCGGGGGTCTGGTTTTTATCAATTGCAGGATTTTTGAGTATTGTGATACATTTCGATTGGGATTAGTTCCTTAGCACGGTGGTCGGGTTTTGATCAATTTCGGGATTTTTGAGTATTGTGATACATTTCGATTGGGATTAGTTCCTTAGCATATTATAATGATTTACATCTGATTGTTGGTAGATTTGGAGCACTCGGAGGACGAATTTAGAAGCAAGGGCACTTCAGAGTAGTGTAGTAGCCGGTTTTGAGGTAACTAACGCTTCCAAACTTGGAACTGAGGGTTCGAAACCCCAAACTATTTGATATTTTCTTTTAGTAAAGGTGACGCAGTTGCCAAGTGACGGGCATGCGGGCGTTTACTGAATAAATGTAGCTTGGCTTATCCCATGGAACTGTCTACTGGTTATCCCAGATTGATATTGTACTGTGAAGGTAGTAATTACTTTGAATGAAATAGAAAACATGCTAAGTATAAATGTTAAGGCTTCATGTCGACAGGTTTAGACCGGAATGGTCGATTATTGCTATCTCTATCTGTGATTATTACTTTCATGTACTCAATCCTGTTATAGTATATGTTTCATGCCTCAGTCTCGTAAATTACTAGTTTATTTTATATTATCATTGGTTTGGGCTGCATTGCATATGTTAGAGCATTCTAAGTTGAGACTGGAAGGCACTGACTGAGTGAGGCTTGAAGCCTAGTTTTGAGACAGTTATGAGGTCGGACTGCACACCGCAGCGATCCTGAAATCATGCCTTCGTTGTCTTGATATAGAGCTTGGGCTGGAAGGAGCCCCTCCGGAGTCTATACACCCCCAGTGAGCGCACAGATATTTCGGAGATGGATTTCTCCGTGGTTGTTATGTTCTGGAGATGGATTTATCCGTGGTTATTATGTTCCGGAGATGGATTTATCCGTGGGGGCTGGATCAGCCTTTTCCTCAGTACTTAGTGACTGTGTCACTTGTGTTTATGTAATATCCGGGATGGGCTTCCCTGGGCCTGAAGGGCGTATTCTAATACTGAGTGGACCACCTTATGAGAGCTTGAATAATGCGTACACATCATTCATGATTCTATATGCATTTATGCTAGTATGCAGGGTTACAAACATATCTTGATACATCGTATTTATTTCCTGATATACTATTGTCATGTCCAATTTATATACTGTTGTTTGAATTGTCGGAGGTTTAGTCCGTCACTGCCTGTCAGCCCGTAGTTTGGCTTCGTTACTACTGAGTTGGTGTACTCAAGTTACCCCTTGCACCTTGTGTGCAGATCCAGGTACAAAGGAGTTCAACTCGGGTCAGGGAGCACAGTAGTTTCATCAGAGTTGACGAGATAGCAGCTGGTGACTGTGATCTCGTCTTCACTTTCCTTCTACCTGTCGCATTTATTTTCAGACTATGTTAGTCATTTCTTTTGATTTTATTTAGTATTAGCAGCTCATGATTGTGTGACACTGGATCCGGGATTTGTAGGATTTGGTCTTTTAAATTTATTAAACTAGTTTACCCAAAATAGTGGATTTATTATTATTGTTATTGATTTCAGAATTTGTTAAAAAGGGGATTTTTATGGGAATTGTATTTTGTTAGATAAAATGGGTGGCTTTCCTGGTTCCACGACAGACACCATAACGACTCCGGAAATGGGTCGTGACAAGTTGGTATCAGAGCGCTAGGTTAAATTGGTCTCAATAGTCATGAGCAGGTTTAGCAGAGTCTTGCGGATCGATACAGAGACGTCTGTACTTATCTTCAAGAGGCTGCAGAACCTTTAGGAAAATCTCACATTCTTTGAATTCTGTTGTGCGACTCTGTTGAACTCTAAAACTAAACTTATATTGTTTTCATTCTCTCACAGATGGTGAGGACTCGTGCTAATGATAGTGGCGACCAGATCCTAGAAGGACCACCCCGAGGTCGAGGCCGTGGTCATGGCCGTGGCAGAGGGAGGGGTGCAACCCGCACAGCAGCCGGGGCAGCACCTGTGGACCCTCTCGTTACTCAGGAGCAAGTCCCCACAGCTGAGATTCCAATGGGGCAGACTCAGGCACCAATAGTGCCCATTGTGATTCCGGGTCTTCAGGAGACCCTAGCCCAGATTTTGACGGTGTGCACCCGCTTGGCACAGGTCGTCACTATGTCCACTACTGCTACTACTTCTTAGGCCGGGGGAGGCATCCAGACTCCAGCTGCCCGGACACCTGAGCAGGTCACCCAGGGACTTCAGAGACCTGGGGCAGCCCTAGTGCAGCAGATTGCTCCGGCACAGGATTATGTGGTCCCAACCTTAGCTGACGATGAGCAGCATAAGTTGGAGAGGTTCAGCAGACTCCAGCCTCCGACTTTTAGGGGTACGGAGGGTGAGGATGCCCAGGCCTTCTTGGACAAGTGTTAGAGGATACTACGTACTACAGGGATATTAGAGGCCAGCGGGGTTCCCTTCACTACATTCCAGTTTTCAGGAGCTTCACTTTCTTGGTGGGAGGCCTATGAGAGGCGCAGACCCGCTGATGTAGTGCCCCTTATATGGCGCCAGTTCTCCATTCTCTTTCTGGAGAAGTATATACCACAGTCTCGTAGAGAGGAGCTGTGCAGAGAGTTCGAGCAGTTGCGTCAGGGAGACATGACCGTGATGCAGTATGAGATGAGGTTCTCTGAGTTAGCCTGTCATGCCATCTGGCTAGTTCCCACAGATAGGGAGAGGATTCAGAGATTTGTTGATGGCCTTTCTTACCAGCTACGAGTTTTTCTGACTTGGGAGAGGGTATCCGGTGCTTCTTTTGAGGAGGTAGTTGACGTAGCCAGGGAGATTGAGTCAGTGCGTCGCCAGGAGCGTGTTGAGAGGGAGTCCAAGAGACCTCGAAGTTCTGGTGATTATAGTGGTGAACACTCGGGAGGTCAGTCCCGGCACAACATAGGCAGACCATTCAGGCCTCCTCTGCTAGCCCGTCCAGCTTACAGTGGTGCTTCATCAGGACACGGTCCCGGTAGCTCTCATCCGGACCGTTCCTCATTCAGTGCACTTCCAGACCAGAGCTCATCTTGGCCACCATCAGTTCAGGGTTCCTTAGCACATGGTTCTTCTAGCAGCTACCCAGGTCCTAGGGGTTCCCTTCAGTCCCCATCGCCAATTGCTGGTAGAGGTTGTTTCGAGTGTGGGGATCTGGGTCACATCAAGAGGTATTGTCCCCACCTTACTGGTAGTTCATTTCAGCAAAGGAACCAGCCTCCAGCTTCAGCACCAGTTACTAAACCACCCGCTCAAGCCGCTAGGGGTGCAGGTTAGTCAGGCAGAGGCCGCCTAAGAGGGGCAGGTCGGTCAGGTGGAGGGCATGCCCGTTTCTACGCATTTCCGGGCAGACCAGATGCCATGGCTTCAGTTGTAGTGATTACAGGTATTATCTCAGTCTGTTACCGGGATGCTGCAGTATTATTTGATCCTGGTTCTACGTATTCATATGTTTCTTCATACTTTGCACATTTCTTGGATACACCCCGTGAATCCTTATTTTCAGCTATTCATGTGTCGACTCCGGTGGGGGATACTATTATGGTAGACCGGGTGTACCGGTCTTGTATTATATCTATTGGGGGTCCGGAGACCTGGGCAGATCTATTATTACTTAGCATGGTTGACTACGATGTGATTTTAGGCATGGATTGGCTATCTCAATACCATGCAGTTCTCGAGTGTCACGCCAAGACCATGACCTTAGCGATACATGTATTTCCAAGGATTGTGTGGAGAGGTTCGGTGGAGTACGTGCCTAGCCGGGTGATTTCCTTTCTGAAGGCGCATCGTATGATCGGGAAGGGGTGTGAGTCTTATCTGGCTTTTGTGAGGGATGTTAGTAGTGAGACTCCTTCCATTTATTCTGTTTCCGTGATCCGTGATTTCCCAGACATTTTCCTAGCATACCTGCCAGGCATGCCACCTGACAGGGACATTGATTTTGGTATCGATCTATTGCCTGAGACTCAGCCTATCTCTATTCCTCCTTACCGCATGGCCCCAACAGAGTTGAAGGAATTGAAGGAACAATTTCAGGAACTCCTAGATAAGGGGTTTATTCGGCCTAGTGTGTCGCCTTGGGGTGCACCGGTGTTGTTCGTAAAGAAGAAGGATGGATCCATGCGTATGTGCATTGACTACAGGCAGCTAAACAAGGTTACGGTGAAGAAACGGTATCCTTTGCCCCGTATTGATGACTTGTTCGATCAGCTTCACGGAGCTAGGGTGTTCTCCAATATCGACTTGAGGTCTGGATACCATCAACTAAAGATTCGGGATTCTGATATTCCGAAGACCGCTTTTAGGACCAGATATGGCCACTATGAGTTTCTGGTGATGTCTTTTGGGCTAACCAATACCCCAGCCGCGTTCATCCATTTGATGAATAGCGTGTTTCAGCCTTACCTTGATTCATTCGTTATTGTGTTCGTTGATGACATCCTGGTGTACTCTCGTAGCCAGGAGGAGCACGCTCACCATTTGAGGGTTGTGTTGCAGAGATTGAGGGAGGAGAAACTTTATGCAAAGTTCTCCAAATGTGAGTTTTGGCTTGGTTCAGTAGCTTTCTTGGGTCACATAGTGTCTAGTGAGGTTATTTAGGTGGACCCGAAGAAGATAGAGGCGGTGCAGAGTTGGCCCAGACCGTCCTCAGCTACGGAGATTAGGAGTTTCTTGGGTTTGGCAGGTTATTGCCATCGCTTTGTGGAGGGATTTTCTTCTATTGCTTAACCTTTGACCAGATTGACCCAGAAGGGTGCTCCATTCAGATGGTCCGATGAGTGCAAGGAGAGCTTTCATAAGCTCAATTCAGCATTGACTACAACTCCAGTATTGGTATTGACTAGAGGTTCGGGTTCTTACACCATCTATTGTGATGCGTCTAGAGTTGGATTGGGAGCGGTTTTGATGCAGGATGGTAGGGTGATTGCCTACGCGTCCAGACAGTTGAAGGTACACGAGAAGAATTATCCAGTGCACGATCTTGAGTTAGCTGCCATTGTTCATGCCTTAAAGATTTGGCGGCATTACTTGTATGGGGTACAGTGTGAGTTCTTTACTGAGCATCGTATCTTGCAGTATCTACTAAGGCAGAAGGACTTGAATTTACGCCAGAGGAGATGGCTAGAGCTTCTTAAGGACTACGACTTA
The DNA here is from genome assembly GCA_005239525.1 of Nicotiana knightiana. Taxonomy (NCBI): domain Eukaryota; kingdom Viridiplantae; phylum Streptophyta; class Magnoliopsida; order Solanales; family Solanaceae; genus Nicotiana; species Nicotiana knightiana. The sequence goes on from ML398086.1 coordinate 56,552, forward strand.
ACTATTCTGTATCACCCGGGAAAGGCCAATGTAGTGGCCGATGCGTTGAGTCGCAGAGACGAAAGTTTGGGGAGCCTAGCTTACCTTTCAGTAGTAGAGGGACCGTTAGCACTTGATGTTCAGGCTTTAGAGGGACAATTGGTGAGATTGGATTTGTCAGACCCTCCGCGAGTGGTAGCTAGCATGGCTTCCCGGTCTTCTTTATTTGATCAGATTAAGGAACGACAGTATTATGACCGCCACATATTAGTTCTTCAGGATAGAGTTTGTCAGGGTGATGCCCGATATATGACTATCGATTATGACGGGGTTATGAGGATGCATGGTCGTATTTGCGTGCCCAATGTGGATGGTATTCGAGAGTTAATATTAGTAGAGGCTCACAGTTCACGGTATTCTATTCATCCGGGTTCCGCAAAGATGTACCAGGATTTGAGGCAGCAGTATTGGTGGAGGCGGATGAAGAGAGATATTTTTGAGTATGTAGCACGGTGTCTCAACTGCCAACAGGTCAAGTATGAGCACCAGAGACCAGGTGGATTACTTCAGAGGTTAGATATTCCGGAGTGGAAGTGGGAGCGGATCACCATGGATTTTGTAGTTGGGCTTCCACGAACTTCGAAGAGTTTTTATGCTACTAGGGTCATTGTGGATAGATTTACCAAGTCCGTGCACTTTATTCTTGTCATCACTTCTTATACTTCAGAGCGGTTAGCTGGTATTTACATTAAGGAAATTGTCCGGTTGCATGGAGTTCCGGTTTCTATTATTTCTGACAGGGGTACTCAGTTCAGATCTCAATTTTGGAGGGTCGTACAGAGAGGTATGGGTACTGAGGTAGAGTTGAGCACTGCATTTCATCCTCAGACCGACGGGCCGTCGGAAAGGACTATTCAGATTCTGGAGGACATGTTACGGGCTTGTGTGATTGATTTTGGCGGTTCTTGGGATCAGTTTTTTCAATTAGCAGAGTTTGCGTATAATAACAGCTACCAGTCCAGTATTCAGATGGCCCCGTATTAGGCTTTATATGGGAGGAGGTGTAGGTCGCCAGTTGGTTGGTTCGAGCCGGGGGAGGCTAAGTTATTGGGCACAGATTTGGTTCAGGATGCGTTGGAGAAGGTAAAGTTGATTCAGGAGCGACTTCGCACGGCGCAGTCTAGACAAAAGAGTTATGCGGACCGGAAGGTTCGAGATGTATCCTTTATGGAAGGGGATAAGGTATTGCTGAAGGTATCACTCATGAAGGGTGTTATGAGGTTTTGAAAGAGAGGAAAGCTAAGCCCGCGGTTTATTGGTCCCTTTGAGGTGCTTCAGAAGGTTGGAGAGGTGGCTTATAGACTTTCCTAGCCACCCAGTCTATCGAATGTTCATCCGGTATTCCATGTGTCGATGCTTCGAAAATATGTTGGTGACCCGTCTCATGTGTTAGACTTCAGCAAAGTTCAGCTTGAGGATGATATGTCTTATGAGGTAAAGCTAGTGGCTATTGTGGCTCACGAGGTCAGAAAGTTGAGGTCAAAGGAGATAGCTTCAGTAAAGGTCCATTGGAGAGGTCAGCCAGTGGAGGAGGCAACTTGGGCGACCGAGCGGGAGATGCAGAGCAAATATCCTCACTTGTTTGAAACTCCAGGTATGTTTAAGAGGGGGAAAATGTAACGACCCGGTCTGTCGTTACGTAAAAACCTGCATTTAAATTACTTTTATTGACTTGTTATAAATTGGTTATTCTATTATTGATGTGTTAGAGTTGATAGGCTTGAAATCGGAATGGTTAAATGAGAATTCAGTAACTTAGTCTTTAAAGATAGTCTTATAATGGGAAAAGTCAACTGAGAGTTGACTTATTGGTAAACGACCTCGGAATGCAGATTTTATGGCTCGGATAGCTTCTTGAGGTGATTTGGGACTTAGGAGTGCGTTCGGAATATTTTTGTGATGTCCGGTGTAGAATTAGGCTTGAATTGGCGAAAGTTAGTTTTTGGCGATTTTCGGTCGGCAGTGAAAAATAGGCTATCGGGGTCGGAATGGAATTCCGACAATTGGAACAGGTTTGTAATGCCATTTTGGATGTGTCTGCAAAATTTCAGGGTAATCGGAGTGGTTTTGTATGGTTTCGGCATCATTGGTGGATTTTAGAAGTTTCAAAGTTCTTAGGTTTGAATCCAATGTAAATTTGGTGTTTAAGAGTGAAACTAAGTTTGAATGATGTTATGGGATGTGTTGGTAGCTTTGGTTGGGGTCCCGAGGGGCTCGGGATTGATATCAGGTGGTTATCGGGCATTTTTGGCCTTAGAGAAATCTGTTGAGTGCTGTTCTGGTGTTTTTGCACCTGCGGATGGGGAGCCGCAGGTGCGGTCCCGCAGGAGCGGGCGAGGCAGCGCAGATGATGAAATTGACCAAGTGAGGGGACTTCGCAGGTGCGGGGAATTTGTCGCACCTGCGATGTCGGAGGTGCGGAAGGACTATCACAGGTGCGGAATTGTGAGACCCCAAGGGAGATCACAGGTGCGGAAGGGGCATCGCACCTGCGGCTTCGCAGGTACGAGTAAGTGATCGCAGGTGCGAGATAACTGCACAGAAGGTATAAAAACCAGCCTTCGCGAGTTTTAGCCATCTTTCTCAATATTTCATCTGAGTTTGAAGTTTTTGAAGGGTTTTGAAGAGGGAATTCGATAGTTCTTCACCAAGGTAAGATTTTTGGACTCTAAACTCGTTTATATGTGATTAAAGGTTGGAATTATGGTGGAAATTAGGGAAAGTCAGTGTAAATTGGGTGATTAGGGCTTGGGATATAGAATATTTAAAATGGTGATTTGAGGGGTCATTCGGACTCCGAATTTAGTGTTCTTTATATGTAAGGACTCGTGAGATGACGAAGAACAATTTGGTATAAAAGTTTCTGAATTTAGGGACGTGGGCCCGGGGGTCGGGTTTTGACCAATTTCGGGATTTTTGAATATTGTGATACATTTCGATTGGGATTAGTTCCTTAGCATATTATAATGATTTACATCTGATTGTTGGTAGATTTGGAGTACTCGGTGGCTGAATTTAGAGGCAAGGGCACTTCCGAGTAGTGTATTAGCCGATTTTGAGGTAAGTAATGCTTCCAAACTTGGAACTGAGGGTTCGAAACCCCAAACTATTTGATATTTGTTGTTAGTTAAGGTGACGCACTTTCCAAGTGACGGGCATGCGGCGTTTACTGAATAATTATAGCCTGGCTTATCCCATGGCACTGTCTACTGGTTATCCCAGATTGATATTGTACTGTAAAGGTAGTAATTACTTTGAACGAAATAGAAAACATGCTAAGTATAAATGTTAAGGCTTCACGCCGATGGGTTTAGACCGAAATGGTCGATTATTGGTGTCTCTATCTGTGATTATTGCTTTCATTTACTCAGTCCTGTTATAGTATATGTTTCATGCCTCAGTCTCGTAAGTAGCTAGTTTATTTTATATTATCATTGGTTTGGGCTGCATTGCATATGTTAGAGCATTCTAAGTGGGACTGGAAGGCACTGACTGAGTGACGCTGGAAGCCTGGTTTTGAGACAGTTATGAGGTCGGACTGCACACCGCAGCGATCCTAAAATCATGCATTCGTTAGCTTAATATAGCGCTTGGGCTGGAAGGAGCCCCTCCGGAGTCTATACACCCCCAGTGAGCGCACAGATATTCTGGAGATGGATTTCTCCGTGGTTATTATGTTCCGGAGATGGATTTCTCCGTGGGGGCTAGATCAACCTTTTCCTCAGTACTTAGTGACTGTGTCACTTGTGTTTATGTAATATCCGCGATGAGCTTCCCTAGGCCTGAAGGCCGTATTCTATTACTGAGTGGACCACCTTATTAGAGCTTGAATAATGAGTACACATCATTCATGATTCTATATGCATTCATGCTTGTATGCAGGGTTACAGACATATCTTGATACATCGTATTTATTTCCTGATATACTACTGTCATGTCCAATTTATATACTGTTGTTTGAATTGTCAGAGGTTTAGTCCGTCACTACCTCTCAACTCGTAGTTTGGTTTCGCTACTAATGAGTTTGTGTACTCACGTTACCCCCTTTACCTTGTGTGCAGATCCAGGTACAGAGGAATTCAACTCAGGTCAGGGAGCACATCAGTTTCATCAGAGTTGACGAGGTAGCAGCTGGCGACCGTGATCTCGTCTTCCCTTTACTTTCTACCTGTCGCATTTATTTTCAGACTATGTTAGTCATTTCTTTTGATTTTATTTAGTATTAGCAGCTCATGATTGTGTGACACTGGATCTGGGATTTGTAGGATTTGGTCTTTTAAATTTATTAAACTGGTTTACCCAAAATAGTGGATTTATCATTATTGTTATTGATTTCAGAATTTGTTAAAAATGGGCTTTTTATGGGAATTGTATTTTGTTAGATAAAATGGGCGGCTTGTCTGATTCCATGACAGGCGCCATCACGACTACGAAAATGGGTCGTGACATGTAGAAACTAAAAAGCAATGTATGCAGACTCAAATACATATAAATACATCAACAATTTTGATTATTGCGTATTTTTTTTCTCCTTTCAGTTTCAATGGTTACTGATGAACCTGCAAATACAGGTTCCTCTTGAGTGATTGGGTAATCGAAAGATGGCTCTTCGAAATTGAGTGCTTTAGTTGGTATTCCCCAGAAAATCTAACAATGGTGAATATTTAAAACAAAAATTGTTGAAGAGAAAAAGAAGAAGCTTTAACCGGCTAACAACCCACAAAATTTAGTGGTGAGTGGTGAACATCTGTGTTGATGATTTACGACTTGCACAATTTCATAGTTCTTGACAGAAGCAAGGAATCCTGAATCAGAAAGGAAAACATTTGGTGTCACGCCTCATGGAATTGAGAAAGAACAATTTTGAAAAGGATGTTAAAAAACTTGCAGGAAATCATGGAAAAGTTCACGGTTTGCATGGCTGAAGAGTAGTGATAACAATGAAAATCATGGAAAAGCTCACCGTCTGTCGGAGGAAACTAGTTTTCAAGTTCATATAGGAAATAATGAGAGAGAGATCGTGGCGAGAGAAATAATATACTATGCGTGATTTTGGGAGAGAAAAATATTAGACAACGTATTTAATGCTTAATAGTAGGAAGTGACCATAAATACATATTTTGCTATAAAAACTAAAAGCTAGATATAGAAAATAACATTTTGAAAGGATTTTTATTTGTAATAAATATGGTTCAAAGCTTTGCTATATGAGATAAAATTTCCATTTTCTTTTTCCCTTTCCAATTTTCTTGGTTCACATAAATTTTTGGTTAAAATCTCTTCATAATTAATTAGAAGTCTCTTCTTGTAAGGTAACATTTTACCCTCTAATGAAACTTTTCCACAAGGATTCAAATTAGTCTAACTAGAAAATTCTGAATTTCGAATATCTGAAAAATAAAAGAAGTTAGAAAACATGGGCAAAACAAAACATTAAAATTTTTAGATAAGTAGACAGGAAGGGGAAACAAACATCCTTCCAATATTTACATGAAGAATTTGAGCATCTGATACGATCCTAGACAGTCCGGGCAGATCGAACAATATTGAAGATGACCCAAATTATCTAGTGGACTATTGACTCGCTCCAAGTCCATGAACACCGGAGGATGTATGCTAAGGAGCTGCATGACAATTGAGTAGGAGATATTTGGAGAGTCACTAGGACGATTCATGCAAATATACTTGTTTGGAGTCTTGAGAATCGAAGAATCAAGAACCCAAGCCAAACCGTGTGACGCGATTTCACCAACCGTTGGATACGGTTTAAGAGGGGCCGTGAAGAGCTAAAGAAAATAAGCTTCTGGAATTCAACACAGTTCAACTGTGTGTTAGGGTTGGGGTTACAATTGAGGTTACGGTTTGGCCGGACGAGTTCTTTTGGAAAATTAACTTTGAAATTTTTCCTATTTTACCCATTGGTTATTTATAATAGACTAGGGTTATTTCATTAGCCATTTAGTATATTTTGGCATAAGAAAACTCTTGAGAGAGATTTTTAAACTCTGGGCTCGAGTTCGACTTTGGATTACATGTTTTCAAGAATTGGGTTCTTGAGGGTAATCTTCTTCTCCTTTCTTTATATATAAAGTTCCTAATTTATCGTACTTGGGAGGTGAGTGAATAGTTTTCCATTGTTTCTTGAGACATTCACTTAGAGTTCTAGGCTTCAATATTTCATTATTCGGACTGCTTTAGATTATCTTAATCAAATCTATCTTTAGTTTTGCTTCAATTATTATTATTTTTATATTCTAGTGTTTTGTTAATCTCCGATCATATCAGCATCCAATGCAAAATTTTAATACGATAATTAGAGTAGTGGCTCAAGACATTATATACATTCTTTGAAAATGCATACAAATTTATGATTAGGGAGAAGTAGATCCACTAGCACATTCCCGCACATGCAACTATCGTTCTTGAGGTTCACACGTGCGGGAGATGTTAGAGAATGTACTTGTTCATGGTCATCAATTGTTTAAAGGTTTCTTTTTTGAAAGTGAGAGGAGGCTCTACATGAGATAGATTGAACTAGAAGGAGGCAGATTTGTCACGATCCCAAAACCACCCTAGTCGTGATGGCACCTATCGTGATACTAGGCTAGCCAATTCACTACGTATAGCATAAAGGAACTTTTAATTTAATTCATTAATAATATGATATTTCATAAAATTTCCGTTTAAGCATTTCAAAACAAGTAAAGATAGGTAAATCATTTAAACATATCCTGATCCCCGAGTCACTAGTCATGAGCAACTAAAAATACAAGTCTGATACTGTGTACTTAATACAAGATGAGTCTAAGAAAAGTAAATGCTAAAAGATAGGAAGGAGAAAGGAAAGGTTGCGGACACCGTGCAACTACCTCTAAAATCTCCGGAATACTCTGAAAGGAGCATATAAGCTCTCACCCTGATGCCTTGGCACCTGAATCTGCACACAAGGTGCATGGAGTAACGTGAGTACGCCAACTCAGTAAGTAACAATTATAACTAAAGAGTGAGTGCAGTGACGAAGATTTAAAATTATATAAATCTCATAGCATAAAAACCTTGGTGGAAATAACAAGATCAAATCAATAATTAAATTCCGAGCATCTAGTAAAAACTCCAGTTTCAATGAAATTTGTTTAAAACATTTGTTCAACATTTTCAATAGAGATTCAATATAAAAGAAGAGTGAAAACATTAATTTCATAAAACAAGTCCCTCGGGTAATGTATCACTCATATATATAGCCCCTCGAGCAAGCTTCTCAGTCACTCGTGACTCAACTCTAATCAATCAACACTCACACTCAGCACTCACACTCAATAGGTACCTTATAATAACCACTGCGGCGAGCAGGCCGATCCATAAATATATAGTCGATTGCGCTCACTAGGGGTGTACATACTCCGGAGGGGCTCCTGCAGCCCAAACACTATATCGATGCGGCGTGCAACCCTACCCAATATCTCTGCGGCGGCAGCCCGGTCCATAAATATATAT